>RJWM01050662.1:0-10689 GCA_004363535.1 Dasyprocta punctata
CATTCTCCTTTCTACAACACACTCCCAACTGGGCAGATTTTTCTAATCAAGAGTAAAAAATACAGGCTTTAGGGGGAAAAGGCTGGATAGCATGCTGTGATTAATTACTGTTTCCCTGGCTAGTTCGTTGGATCATGGCTTATGATCCCAACTACTGAAAATTTCTCTCTGCTCCGCTAGTGTGAGGTACTCTGAAACAGCAAAATGACCCCAATTGAATGACATGAGCTTTAATAATCTTTTGTGGTGTTGAGTAGGTTGCTTGCCACTTTTCCTCACCCAAAAAGCATGGGCAAGTGCACTAATCTCTAAGAATCCTACAATTTTGATATTTCAAATCATGATTGTATAAATTGACCCTAGTCACCATCTGCTGATTACTCTGTCTCATGTTACCTGCACATAATAAAGCAGAGGAAGTGCTCATAAAAACCAGGGAAAGATTTGTTTGATTTTCTAATGTTTCTCATTTTTATTTTTTATTACCAAATCTATTTATATCAGTAAGTCATTATTATTGGAATGATGTGCACATATCTTGCTGGTTTAAAATTATGTACATTAGAATCATAGAAAACTTGCATATTCTCTACTCAAGAATTACTTGAAAAACATATTCAATTTGGAGTTTTATGTATTTATTTATAATTGTCTTTTTACAGTTTTGCCATTTGGGATAGTCCTGTTTCACTGGGTGTAATCAGGCTCTGACTTTATTAATATTTTTCTAGAATACTCTGCAATTGTTCTAATACTTTATGTGGAATTATGAACCTTTTCTTAATAGTTTGAGATTACATATATTTTCCCATATACACTAGGTGGATTTTGGAATTTCTGTTCTCTTCCTTTCATTCTTTTCTGTGTATTCATGTTTGAATATCTTGTGAATCATCTTACAATGTAAGCTTAGGCATATTCTATGATTTATTTATGATCTGATTTTCTTGTTTTTAAGGAGATACTAATGATATGTCTCAGAGAAGCTGCAAACATGGAGCAATAATGCTTAATAGAATTTATCATAGTATCTGATCCTTTCTAAGCTCTTAGAAAACATTAGCTATTAGTGCTAAATTCTGAGCATTGTTGCATTTTCTTCTTGCTGGTGAATTTCATCTATATTTTGCAGTCGGCTCCACTGCTCTCTGTATGTATTCTTGGCTCTGTTCTAAGAGGCTTTCAGACACATTCACATATCTTAAACTCACATAGTTTTGTAAGAAGCTTGCACAGTCCCTTCTAATTTTCAGAATTAGTACTGCCCGGCAGGAATCCTTATTCTAGACAGTAGGCTTCCTACGGAGCTGCTGTTGCCATCTGCCCAAGGTCATGTCTGCCTCAGTTAATTATGTATTTTCATTCCTCCCTGAGAATAAGCTAGAACTTCTTTTCTGTTTAAAACAAAGACTGACTCCCTGCCGGTCCTATTTTCACAAACCCTGCTAACAGTGGATAGAATTGACCAGTTTTGTCTCTCCTTCCCTAACTCTACAGGGCAAATTTTACTCATAATCAAGGAGGGAAGTAGTGCCCCTAGCTGAGCAGCTGAGATTAAATCCAGTAACTGTGAAGTTGGTGTGGGGCCCAAAGAGAATGTTGGAAAGATCGTGGCACAAAAATTCACAAACTATCTAGCAACTTTTGAATGTGGTTCTGAAACAGTATCTCAATTCTTTTTTTTTTTATCCCAATAAACATATTGGCAACAGAATATACCCTTAGCAGCAAAGCTCATAAAAAGTGGCTTTTATAGCTGGATTATTTATTAGAATCTCTTTGTATATTTTTGGGCAGGAAATCTAGCATAGAATTTTATAAGGGAAGAAGGAGTCAAAGGGAAATAGATTTCTTATGTACCTGCCAGTGAGCCAAACTTCTGATTTCAGTGTTCACATTTAAGAAGTTTATCAGAAATAGCACATGGGCTTTTCAACTTTATTATTTGATTTTGGGAGGTGAAAAAGAAAAATAGTCAAACCTAGAAATAGTCTTATAAAACACTATACCAGAAACCCATGAGCAAACGCTATAGCTTTTACTTAAAATAAAATTGGAACTAAATAGAACTTGAGATCACAGTACCTGGATAGTTCTTAGGGTGGGTTTGTTTGGTTTTGAATCTTCAAATCAATTTTGGATGCCAAGAATTATATTTCATCACCTTGAAGTAAAATCTGCCAAGTCAGAGGTTTATTTCTACATTTCTACTTAAACCCTATGAAAGTATTCCTAATGTTATATATCCAAGGGAAGAACTTGAAGAAATACTTTCTATGGACAAGGAGTAATCAGACAGTCAAAATTTGGAATCACTCCCAGTTCTTCAGAAGTAAAGTTAATTAATCTGGAAGCACATCATTTGTGTGTAAGAAACTCAAGAGAAGTACAATTAGTTCAGCAATTGGCTTTAACTTTTCAGAAACATTTCTTAAAAATAAGCCTTCAGATTTTCTCTCCTGCTTCTCTAAACTGTATTTTTAACTTTTTTTTTTAGAGTTGATTGCTAAACATACCATCTCATTGATTGATCATGCTGAAGAAAAAATGCATTACTGTATCTTCTTATCCAGTAAAGTTCTGCTTCATCTATGTTTTCAATTGTCTTATGCTCTTTGATCTTAACCAGTTTGTGACTGCTGTGTGGTGTGAACACTGCCCAATATCTTGGGTTATTAATGTGGCCTTGACAGTCTCCCACACAACTACTTTCTTTGAACCCTTTAGTCTAGTTGTTCTTTGACTGGAGCTTCCCATTCACCAGTGCATTTTTAATGGTGATTTTGACAAAAGAATTTGAATAAAGGTAGTCTAGGAAATGAGACTTGCATATAAATTTTAAGATGTTACTTTTTAAAAGTTAGAAAATATAGCATCATTTCTAGGGTCAGAGTTTACTTGTTGTTGGATGCATGCTAAACCCAGATGGCTCCTTAACAAAGTTTGGTCAAATAATCTAATGACTGCCACAGTTATCTTTAATTTTTTTTTATAGTTTTCACATTGGCAAAATAATCATAGTTTATTAATAGTATTTCTTTTTACCCCCTTGGTTCTGAGGAATTAATTCAGAAAGCACTGAGATGCATCCCCAGTTTTTGTTGTTGTTGTCTATTTATCTATTTTTTGTTTGTTTGCTTGCTGGTTTGTTTTTTCAGACAGGATCTTTCTAAACTGTCAGGGCCTGGCCCAAACTTTCAGTTTTCCTGTCTCAACCTTCTGAGTAGATGAAATTATAGGTGTGGTACAGGTGTGTACCACAGGGCATGCATGTGTGTTTGTCATTGTTTTAATTCTTGTATTTCCAGTAAAAAATGAGCAGTGAATTAAATAGGATTTATATTATTGTTTCAAAATTGTTAAGGAGAAAATATATATGAATAGATGGTTACAACCAATCATGCATGTATTTTTCCACTTTGAAGTCTACTCTTGTTCTTTCATTCGAATCGTGGCTATCTCTCTCTGAAAATTGTCATTAACCATGGGTAAGAATAGAATTTAGAATTTATTACTACATATCTAGCTGTTTTAAGAGTACGTTGCTCTATTTTTCCTGTTTTGCCATATTTGATTCATAGAGTATTCTTGAATTTTATTCAATTTTAATCAAAGTTGATAAGTATTATATTACCTTAAAAATACTTAAGTCTCAGTCAGATAGTAGCACATTTGCCATAAAGTGGGCCAATTTCTAAGGCAGAAGACTTCCTTATCAGTTCACTTTCTTCTGGGCCAGTGTCTTGGGATATAATATGAACATCCAGTAAGTTGAAGTCTTCATCACTCCCTTTCTTTTGTACTGATTTTGTAAATGTGTAGGCTATAAAATGATATTTAGTTTAAAATATAATAGTCACACAGTTTCTATTAATATTTCAGTTTTGCTGTTCACCATTTTCTACAAATTAAAATTCCCTTGACATTCTTAGAATACTTCTGTTTTCCAAATAAATAAAAAAAACTGAGTTAAGAAGGAACCTAAAAATAGGTAACATCAATTTTAAGGCTGAAAATCAATTGAATCCAAATGAACATACTAGAAAAATATCACCCATTCAAAATATACTTACTACACACCTTCCCTATGTTACACCTCATTCCAGCTGCTACATATCTCAAGAAATAGAGGTAACAAATGATGAACACTAATGAATTAACTTCTGTTTAAACAACCAACTGTACCACAATTATAACCTTACAAGTAGATTTTATCCGTAAACCAGGTGATCATCTTGTAAGTTGAGAATATGTCATTCTTTATGCACTTTTTGTCTCAGCAACTTTTTTGTTGCTGGGATGAAATACCTCACACAAGCTAAAGAAGGGAAGATTTATTTTAGTCCACAATTTGTACAAGTTTCAGTCCCTACTTGGCTGGCTCCAAAGCAGGGAAGCCTGGCAGAGGAGAAACAACCCATTCTAGGGCAGATAAGAAGCACCAAGCCTTTCTTTCCCTTTTTATTGCATCCAGGCTACAAGCCTATTGGCTGGTGCAGTTCACACCCACTGTGCATCTTCTTTCTTCAGTAAACCCATTACCCACATCCGAAGTTTTGCTAAACCAATCAGCCAACTAATCCATTACCACACTCTCAAGATCTAGTCATCTCTCAAAAGTCCCACCTCTGAGGACATGGGGCTTCGAGGGGACACCTACATAAAAGCCATAATACTTTTTGTGGGTAGAATCATTGGAACATTACATATAGTTATGTAGTCAAAGCATATCTATCATACAATCCCACATTCTTCTTTAGGAATTATAGTCAAAATAACTGCTTGATTTTATTTTTCATAATTCAGATAGCAATTATGGTACTATTGTAATGCAACTGTGACTGAAAATTGGCACTGTAATTTAAAGAAAGAAGGCAAAGTTATACAAATATGTACAAAAATTCTTCAGCCCATCTCACCAGGCTTAAAAGTATATAATGAGAAGAAATCAAAGTTACTGAGCTTTTTAGTTTCAAGATCAACTCTATTGACATAGGGATATTACATCAGTGCATTCTAGCAATACTTTTTACCATTTCGTATTAGTTTTATATTATTGTCTTAAATGTGAAATAATTATCCCTTATTCCTCTGTTGTTTAAATAGATAGCTTAACAAGTCAAGAATAGCAGGAGTTTGAAAGCTTAAAAACAAAAACAATATAAAACAAAATCTCAGAGCACTCAGTATGCATTATGTAGGATGATTTCCTAATGTTCTATTAAAAAGGCAAACCAAGACAAGGTGAGTAAATATTCTTCCTTGCTAGGTGTGTTGATTATCTGTCAAACAGTTGGTTTATAAATGCTGCATAGAAACATGAGTACATATAAATTCATGTTAAATAATTCAAGAGACACCATGCTATTATTTTCTCGTAGTAACGGTGCCTAGAGTGACATTTCTTTAACATTTTTGGGACTTCTTTTCCTACAAGTCACACAAACAATAAGCACATAGACACTTAGATAATAGTTCCTCTGGGTAGTACTTGCTATTATTGAAAAATCAACAATTAGTAAATTTTTTCTATGGAAATTGTGCTGGTTTTAGCTTGTTTATTCTGTACAACTAGCATATGATGTAGGTGCTGTTTTCCACCAGCGAATAAGGGATTATTAAATTCCACAATATTTTATGGAACAGCACAGGCTGAATGTTTGCAACTAGCAGAGAAGCCAAATGTGTGAGTTTCAGGCAGGAAAACTAAGCAGATGCAAGCTACCCATGGCAGAGGTTCAGACATCACTGGCTATACAATTGCTAATTCTCAGTGTTGTTTGACTCCAGGAAGTAAGAGGTTGGTCACAGTAGACTCCAGTAAGCTGCATGATTTCCCAGAGCCTGGAAGTAGGGTTTCTAACCTCTCTCTCTATCTTGTGCTCACTCTTCCTGGATGAGTTTTCAAGACCATAGTTCTGAACAGAGCGAGTAGAAGTAGTCATGAGCGCAAAATGACTACATTACAGCTTATGAGCCATAAGGGATACATATTTGGAGCCTTCCTAACTCAGAGTCAAAAGTATTGTGTGTGTGTGAGTGTGCGTGTGTGTGTGTAACCACCAAGAGTTATAGTCAAAATTCAAAGGATGAGAAACAAGGAATTTGGATGCTAGTTTCCATTACACAGATCATTAGCATCTCTCTCTCTCTCTCTCTTTTTCACTTCCTTGGCTTCAGTTTATTGATTTTTCAACCTATTAAGTAGGAATCCTGAACACTAGGTTATATGATGGATAGAATTTTAATATATTTCATAAGTAGAGGTGAGGCTGTTTAATCCACTCAGTGCCTCTAATGCCACACCCAGCCTGGCCAGAACTACAATTAATACTCCAGATATATAGTCTGATTTGTCTCTGATTTGTCTCTTTTGATCCTATTTTGAATTACCAAGACAATTATAACCTCTCACTTATTCATTGCCCATAAATTTATAATTGGTTTCATGGTGAACTGGGACAGCTTCTAAAATATACCTCTTATTCTCGAAGTGATTGATATGAGGGTTTGGGTGGTTATGATTACGTGATTGTTTGGGGAAGACTGAGATAGAGAAATCAACCTTAGCACAGTGGCACAATCCAATAATCCTAGCTACTTAATAGGCTGAGGCCTGAGAATGACAGGTTTAAATACAACCTGGTCAAATTAGCAAGACAACATCTTAGAATAAAAAATCGGGGGGAGGAGCTCAATGGTAGAGCATTTACCTAGCATGTTCAAGGCCCTAAGTTCCACCCCCTGGTACTGAGGGATGGGTAGAGACTGAAGAGACTAAATCCATTTTCATCAACAGGAAAATTACATAGAATTTTTTCCTTTTCAAGTTTTACTCGTAGGAAACAAATATTTTGAAAATAAATCTATTCAAGCTCTATCACTTTATTATTAATCAGTGATCCTGTAACTAAAACAGACGATTTACTTGACTGGCTTGCACACACCAAGGACACGACATAGGCAGCTGCTAATTGTGTTCTGTCTGTAACTGACTGGTGGCTCAGGAGCACAGAATCATCTTCTTCCAAATGCTTAGTTTTATCAATGAAGTTGTTAATTATCCATCACATGGAGTCCACCAGCAGGAGTGAGGCCTATGTGTAATTCTAGAACACTTTGGTATTTTCCTACCCAACGATGTTTCCACTGACCCCAAAATGTTGAGCATGCCCTTGGAAAGGCCTTGCCGGGATAGACTGCATTCATATTAGTCAGAGCAGAGATAATTGAGCCCCAGAGGAATGAAAGTTGTGACCTGGGCTTTCCAGTGAAACTGTTAGAAATGGACTGACTTACACTCTAGCAGCCTCCAAATGTCCATTGATGACAGTGAAATAGGGAAATATTTTGATGATGAGGTTATAATCCATCCATTTGAAATCAGGCTAACAATGGAGGTTCATACTACGGGTGTGTTTGGCTTTGCTTAACACTGGGCTTGGGGTATCTGTGGAGTAGCTTGCTCATCCCATCTCCTCTAGGGTCTCTTGTCTCCTAGCCTATACGGCTCCCCAGCCTCCTGGTCTTTTTTCCTTGGCCATTTCCAATTTCTGTTTATCTTTTCCACAGATCCTAGGTTTTCATCTCTACTTAGAGTATCCCAGAATTATATGGCAGGTCCAATAATTTTGTGTGAAAGAGGAGTTGGGACTTAGGTTAGTTCTCCAATGATTGCTATTTTCACAAATGTAATGAACAAAATGCTGTCTTATGTTTTTGTGTAACTTTCTAAAATTTCAAAACAATACTTTGATTGACATAAATAGCTTATTTTGTCAATGACGATATGGCTGGAATGTGGTATAAAGTCCACAGAGAGAATTTGGAAATAATAGTGTCAGGTTCACGTTTAGGTTTACCAGGTATCTGGTACCAAGGGCAAAGAAAAAGGCAAAGGCCCTCTCTAAAATTCAATTTTCTTACCTGCAAAATGGAGATACTTGCTTATGCCACACAAAATTGTTGTTGTATTTAGAGAAATGTACATAACAACCACATTTTTTAAGGGTCATATATATCACCTTGTCAAATAGTTATAGGGATATGTCACTTTCAGTCCCTGTCCTTACAACCATTTTGGATTATGTGGAATATTGTTATGTATCTATTTTTAAAAAGTTGCTAATTGGAATAAAATGATAAAATCTGTTATGAATTTAGTAAAATGTAGTTCAAATTTTGATTTGTTAGTCATAACAAATCTTCATGTTCATTAAATTAATTTAGAATGTATTCTGAAAAGCATTTTAATAGCTTTGAGGCTACGATTAGTATGAATTCTGATCTAAGTACTCCTGTCTTAACTAAAATATGCCCCATCCTTGCTATAGAGTTTTTTAGCCTGTAGATTAGGTACAACTACTATACGACAAATTAGGTCTAAGTAATATGAGATTCCGCTATTTCCAAAATTTCTTCCTCTTCAGGCTGTAAGCGTGGATCAAGCTTTACAAGTCAGGATTAATTCAACATAGATAAACCAATGCCCACCTTTTCCTTTCAATTCTCCTGCCTCATGAATATTTTGCTATCTAACTGTTCTATCACCATTACATACTATTTACTTATCTTTTTGGAAGAAAATATGCAAATAATATCACATATATTCCTTCTTAAATAGATTGGATGCTCTGGTGAAAATAAACACTGAGTAAATGGTTAGAAGGGTAAAATTGAGAGAAAAGTGCTTTTAGTAAATTCAATCTGTAGACATGTTTGAGGAACATTTTGCTATTTTTGCTCTGAAGACGCATGCTAATGGATTGCGTAGAGTAGCATAATGAGCTCACTATGTTAAATCAGTTCTTTCCTGTTGTTCTTGCTAAATATCCAAAAGAGAAAGATGGTCCACTTAACTAGGAAAAAAGTTTTCATTTTGGCATAGTAAAAGCATGATGCATATTTTCTTTCTAATTTAATTTCTAACCATTAAGACTCAATTCTATAAATGACCCAGTGAAGCATTTGGAGAGATTAGAAAAGTATAAACTGAATGTCATTTGAATTCGGCCGGCTAGACACCATGATGTTCTGCAGCATAATTCAAATTGAGCACCATATTGTCATGAGGCTACCAAGACGAAGCCAAGTGAATGGTCTCTAGGAAGGCACATAACTGATCTCTTCTCTGGTCATTGTTTTTATTAAACATGGTATTGACCAAGCTTTATAGTCACTGTGATTTGAACTTTAACATCAGTTTCACTCTAAGAATCATGAAAAGGTTGCTTTCAGTCTTCGGGATGAGAGGAAAGGATTATAACTCTAATGAGCTAAATCCATGCAAATGAGAAAATAATGATCTCCTCATAATTAGAACTCCATTTTTAGACTAAATATTGGCCTGAGAGTGTCAAAAGAAGAAAAATCACTTCGTTATATGGTTAAAACAATATATGTAAATTAATGCCAAATTGCTTGCTGGAAAGGGAGAATTAAAATGCTTTGACTTGTTTTCATAAATATATACATTGTTTAAACCTCATCCTAATTTTCTAGTCAAAACAATCACTGTTCTTTTCTATATAGTTTAATAGCAGAGACCAATATGTTGTCTATACGGGTAGTAAGAGATGTTCACTGTGAAAAACAATATTTTTCAGTCTTTCTCAATCTGCCCTAGAGGGAGCAGGTCTAGAGTGCCCATTTCACAGATGGAGAAAGAGATGGATTGCTCAAAATTTGAAGAAAACTTTTGACAGTTCTGGGAATTCAACTCAAGTCCTTATGTGTACCAGTCAAGATCTCTACCACTGGGCAGTACTGTCCTTATCCCTAAAAGAATTCTTGAATTGGAATTAGAATTCAGGAATGCTGGCACCCATGAACAGTGTGTAGAGCAAAGTGAAGAACACATGCAGTGCTGGTAGCATCAAAAGGGAGGAAACAGTGTTTCAACAACCTTAATAGTGCTCAGTTTATGAGTAGTTTTTATGTGGCACTTGAGACACACAGCAACATGTGCACCCATGGTTGGAGTGTTCTGGACTGCTCAAAAAGGCTGAGACATATCACTTGATAGAGGCATAAAATTCTTCCTGTCTACTTCCTGACCCTTTCTACTGAGTTCCCAGTCTTCCCAATGCATGGCTATCCTGAGGCTCAAGATTAAGAGAGTTTCAAAGTCATATTGGAGGCAAAAAACCATCTGGGAAATCTCACAGAGAAGGGCAGTTTCAGGCAGAAATTTCAAGATGAACAGGAAAGAGTAAAGGGAGGGAGAGTGTGAACCTTCCCCTGTCACCCGTATGGGAGGCCCTGTTACCTGCAAAGCACAGATCTAACTAAAGATGGGAACACTAGTGCAGAGGACCCTGGCATAGGGCAGCAATATTTGCTTACTTTAGGGTAGATGATTAGGGACTGAATGTTCAAAATCTTGGAATGTTCTATATACTAAAAAGAGTGACACTATGAATTACCTTAACTAATCACCCTGACAAACTACTAAGACAGTTCACAGACTCATGGTCCATATATTATATCAAAGTGTCTTGTAGTGGTGCTGCAGCTGTCTCTATGATCAAAAATTGGTCAGTGCAAGGCCTTGACTTGGTCTTCTATTTCTTGTCTCATAATTGTGAAATATCTGTGGAGTGCTCTAAGGCTGGACTGCTCTACAACAACAACAACCAAAAAACAAGACATTCATGCTTGTTCTTGTTATTATATCATTAGTGATAAGCA
>RJWM01050663.1:0-10672 GCA_004363535.1 Dasyprocta punctata
CAGCACTCGGGAGGCTGAGGTAGGCGGAGCGTTGTGAGTTCGAGGCCGGCTTGGGCTACAACGCGGCGCAAGGCCGGCCTGAGCTACATAGTGCGACCCTGCCTCAAAAAACCAGGGCCGGGAGTTTGGCTCAGTGGCTTAAGCACCTGCCCTGGCAGGCGCGAGGCTGTGAATTCAATCCCCGGTGCCGCAAAAAAAAAAAAAAAAAAAAAAAAAAAAAAAAAAGAAAAAAAAAAGAATCATAATTTTGTTACAAATAGAAACAATAACATATACATTAAACATATACTTGATATTTCAGAAACAAAGTTTCAGGTAACAGGTTCCATTGTAATTTAAATTTAAATTGAACTCTCTCCAGTGGACAAATAAAGTACAAAAATAACTAAAAATTCAGTCGGCAATGCAGTTTATTTTACTTTTTCTTATAGGCTCAATGTAAGTGACATTACTACAGGTAAATACGATATGCTGTGTTAGTCTTGGTTGTTGCCTTTGATGGCTATCGTGTGCTACAATAAATTTAGGAGATTGTAAACAAGAAGTGGGTTTAAAAGGTGCAAGTTCATTTTCCTCACACATAATAGTCTGAAATGATTTCGAAGTTGTCAGGTGGCATCATTTAAGGACGAGGTGTTTTGTCTTCTTGCTCCACTGTCTTCTAGGAAATTATTAACATGCAGTTAGATTTGGGTTGCTATGGATTTCAACTGATTGTAAGAAAAAATTATTGCGCAGGACCCTTGTGTATTCTCTTTAGCTTAAGTTTGAAAGGTACACGTGCCATCTCTACTTGGCTACTACTAAAAAAACCTCAGACACAAACAAGTACTGCAATATGCTGGAAAAAAAGTTAAGTTGTAGATTAGCTCAATTCCCTATGAAGAAAACAGTTGTCATAGCAAGTAGGTCTACTACAGAGAATTTGCTCTCCAAACTCTCTCTGGATAATTCCCATTTTATGAATCATGACAAGCAGGAAAGACTGTTAAGACAGTCAACTTGATAGGCTTAGGAGCCACTGCGGAGACTAGCACAGCACACTACCAGGTGTGTCTGTATGGGTCATGGAGGTGCGACCTTGAGTATTTTATATGGGCCCCAGCCCTTTCCTCTCTGACACTGTTCCTCTGATTTTTTTCCTGGTCATCATAAACCATGACCTTCTGCCATCATGTTTCTGCTTAGGATACAGATAACCAGGGACTGCATACCCTGAAACCGTGAGGCAAATTAATATTCTCCTTCTTTAAATTCTGAGTGTTGAGCATCGGGTCTCTGGGTCAGAAAAGCTGACTAAACATGAAGAAATCTGACATCGCCTGTAGGAGCTGAGCACTGAATTTTTCATTACAGTCTCTAGAGCACAGGAATGTAACCTAGACTAGGACACAGTTATGAACCTTGAACTTGCTTATCAGTTACACAGATGCTGGACCTGCCCTAGGAAGTATTTGACACAAAGAACTGCTACTTTGGTTCTAAAAGCAATAATTGCAGTTGCAAAGTGGAACTTTGTTTATCTGAGTTGAACTGTGACTTCAGAGCCTTCAATGGTAGCAAATACAGTGAAAACTCAGAAAACGGTGTGCATGTATACACACCGCGTGCATGCGTGTGTGTGTGCATGCATGTGTCTACCAGAGGTGCAGACTCAAGGGTTTAGACTTCAGTAGTGACACCAAAAGTATTTAGGGTTCTCATGACACAAAACTAACGGAGTGTTTCATCTCTTCCAAAGGTCTTGCAATGATTCTTTATGTACTAAACATCATCATTTTACTATTGAAATTTATCACAGATAAATTGAAATATCGAGAATATGAATGCACAGTTTGAGTTTGAAAACTGTATGCATCAGTGTAATCATCTGCCATTAATATATATCTTCACGACTGCTGACTATCTCTTGTGCTCCTTTCTCAGCATTAGTTCCTCCCTTGGGGGAAGCATAGTTCTGATTTTTTTATCTCTCAAGATTAGGTTGAGCAATTTAAGCATGAGATGAATATAATAATCAAATATATATTCATTTGCCTCTGGCTTCTTCTGCTTCATGTTACTTCTGAGATCCATCCATGTTAATACTTTTAAGTATTCCTTTATATGAATGTTAACTTTGTTACTCCCTTCTTCTGTGATATTCATTTGATTCCTTTCCAGGTCCAGGTCATTATGAATTAATCTGCTACTTAGGGTGACAGGTGAATTTCTGTAGACAACAGTTTTCTTTCTTTCTCTTTAAAAATATTTTTTGATGAGCATCTAGAAGCAGAATGCCAGGGCAATATGCTTTCATTAATACAATTTTTAAAAACTTGAAATCATCTGAAATTAATTTTATTGCTAAAAGCTACAAATATTTGTTAAAACATAACAACTATCAAATGATTTCAATATTTAAAAAGTTATTATTTCCCTTAAATATTTTGGATAAACAATTTTTATTTGCTGCAACAGTTTGAATGTTGACTACCATTATTATTCTGCAGTGGGAGATGTATCAATGTTTAAATTTCAAACTGACTTTAATTCAAGAATTTTCACTGTTCGAATTATGATAAACAAGTGACTAATCTCCACTTTATTGTACTGGCACAATGATAGTATAAAATATTGTTTTTGATTCAATTTAGCCTCATGTAATTTATTTTTAAACATCTATAGTACTCGAGTGAGAGTTGATATTAAAATTTAAACTTAAGTAAAATACTGAAGCATATTGAAAAGATACAGGAGTGGCACATAGAATCAAAGGGGAAATAAATGCAAGATTTAAGAAAAGTCTTAAATAAGGAACTGGAACTCATCAAGGCCCAGGGTGGTACTTACTCCTTTTATGGGATTGTGTGTTCTCTTTCCATGTCTGTCTAATTCTTCTCTTCCCAACTGTTATGGTTTGTGTTCTGATGCCCCCCCCACCCAAGCCTCATGTAATCATGAGTGTGGCTGAGTCCAGTGTTCGTGATTGGTTTGTTGTCTGGCACTGGGATTGGTGGTGTGAGTGCTGCACCCGCCCAGGGGTAGAGTCAACATAGAGTGTAAGGGCAGAAAGAAGGCATGCCTTCTCTCTTTTGCCCTTTTCGGGTTCTTGTTGCTTGCGGCCACCATAAATGGCTGTCCCTCAGCCATGCCTCCCTGCCTTGCAGCCAACTGAGTGAAGACTGAAACCTCCAAATGGTAAGAAATAAACCTTTCCTTCCTTCATTTTGGGCACCAGGTATTTTGTCTCAACAATTAGAGAAAATAACCAAGACACCAACTGAGACCTTATAGCAATCCATTTGTTCACGCACAGCTCAGCATCACTACTTTAAAATGTTTGCTTCTGCATTTAAACTGATGTCATCTCATACATTCAATCATTAAGAAAAAGATAATATCTCATTGTATCAATTTCAACTTCTGCAAAGACAAATCTGATTGCCTCCCCTTGGGTCAGATATGTACTTCTAGTCCAACCAGTTATGACGAGAAAAGACTCAGAACCTAGCGATACTTAGGTTATCCATATGAAAATTGGAACTCCATCCATTCTAAAGGGAGATGGAAAAAGTGAATGGCAAAGAATGTGCTCTATTATATTTATGTCTTCACGATTATTAGTTCAACCAGAAACTGATCTGAAGTTCTTAACCCTGTTTTTTGTAGAGTGTTTCAATCATGGAGTACCCGGAAGAGGCAAATCTTAGCTTCTGGTTGATTGCCTTTGTGTTTTCTAAGATGCTTCATGTGGTGCAAAGAAAACAGTAAGCATTGAAACACAAAAACAATTTTATGCTCCTTTGTGATAAATGTTTCCCTTTGTCTTGCATCCAAGGTGAAACAAAACACAATGTTATAAGGCATGGCTTCGCAGATAAGGACTCCATTTCACATTGGCAGCCTGAAAAATTAATCAATTAATTCACATTATACTTGAACTAAATTCAATACTTTTAGAGTTGCTGATTGCTTTTTTATGCATGTAAGACATGTGATTACTTGAAGTTTGCCTCTCTAAAAGAAGAGAACCTCTGGGGGGGGGAGAATTAACCATTCTCAGTCCCACATTTCTCTCTTGGATAATATAAATAATTATCCAAGCTATATAGTGAGCTTTGGAAGATGGCATGCATGTTTTAGTGAACTGTAAGGGATTATGAGTTGTGATTTAGAAGTGTAATGAATGTTTACTTTTTAAAAAATTGCTACTGCTAAAAAACACCTCACACATTAATCCTTTTAAAATACTCGCCCTATGAATACCTTTATCCTAACATTCTACAATTCTTGTAGTTCTGTAAGTTCTCTGGATGAGTGTCTTTAGTTGCACTGGTGTGGCTGCCCCAATGTCCTGAACTGATTCAGATGTTAGCCCTTCATGGTCATTCTGACTTTAAGGAGGAGCCAGGAGTGGCATGGTGCCAGAGCAGTTGAAGTTAGACAAGCCATATTGTTTTTCTTTAACAGAATTTGCTGTCCTGAAGCAAAGTGCAACAAACAGTATTGTCACAAAGGTGGATGAGGTCATTTGCTCATTTATCAGGCTGTTTTCTATGTATCTCATTTCTCTTTTATGTTAATTTCATAGCATATGTGTGTAGCACATAATGTTCACATTCCATGTGGGAATTTGGTACCTAACGCATTTTAATTTCTTTCCTCATCCTCTTTCTTTCCCCTCCCTCTTCACTCTACTCATCCCTTGATCCCCTTTCTTTTTTATGTACCTGTTTGCTGTACATAATATTAACATTTTTTTGTGTGTGGAGTTCGTACATTTACATAACACATCCCAATAATTTTTAAAAATCCCTTATATCTTCCCTCCTGCCTTCTCCCTCCGTTTATTAACCCTCTACCCCTTAGAGATACGTATCTTATTTTAAATGCTCTTATTAGTCCATATAATATTCACTGTTCACTATAGGGTTCCTGAATATAATTCATCCCACGCAATTCCATCAAGGTCAAAGAATCTCAATTGATATCACCTTGATGGATCTTCATTGACCTATTTTCTCTCATGAAGGAAACTGAGTGATTTCCATTTGAACACTGAAGTTTGGTCTCAGGATTATAAACAAAGACCCAAATTTCATTTTCTGGGATGATGTTTCTTTAAAAAATGGAATCTGAAGTGTAGAGTACTGCAACTTCAGTAAAATACACTGTTCATGATCCATGATTCATGGCATACTTTAAGTATACTTTCCATCAAGTGTAGCTCACAACAGACTAACTACCCTAAACAAGTTGAAACTTGTCACACATTGATACCACAATTCATTGTTGTACTTCTTGTATGAAAGATTCCTGCGCTTTCATTAGATGCCATTTGACAGCAGCACTTAATTTTTTTGTTTATCACATAGTTTATATTTATTTAAAAATAGATGACTACAGGTTGGGTACAGCTCAGTGTTAGAAAACTTGCAGAGCATGACTGAAGACCCAGGTTTAATCCACAGCACTTTTTTAAAAAAATTAAAAAGTAAATAAACTATAAATACAGTTTTAGTTACCAAAGGAGTTACATGACACTAAAAAGCACATTAAAATCTTTACCTTCTTGGATTTTATGATGTAATTATAAAACTACTGCAAGAAAAAAATTTAAAAATTATAAAATGCCAGAAGGAAGAGGAATATTTATTGTTAAAGATGTGGAATAATGAGAAAGTGAGTAGTAGAACTGAAGGAGGGAGATGCCACTACTGATGTATAACTAAATAAAAATAAATAAATATAGTGTTTAAGAACTTGATAAAAATTACACTGGAATATTGCTGGAACTGGAAAGACATGAGTGAGCATCTGAAGAATAAGAAATATTGTGGACACACTCATAGAAGGGACCAGAACATTTTATTTTTTAGAAAAGCGGAAACAATTCTGATATAACTCAAAGTAAGAGGAATGAGTTTTTTTTTTTTTTTTTTTTTTTTTTTTTTTTTTTTTTTGCGCCACCGGGGATTGAACTCACAACCTCGTGCCTGCCAGGGCAAGCGCTTAAGGCACTGAGCCAAACTCCCGGTCCTGGTTTTTTTTTTGAGGCAGGGTCGCACTATGTAGCTCAGGCCAGCCTTGTGCTCGCGTTGTAGCCCAAGCCAGTCTCGAACTCACAACGCTCCGCCTACCTCAGCCTCCTGAGTGCTGGGATTAAAGGCATGCACCACCACGCCCAGCTGAGGAATGAGATTTTAAAGGTATGTTAGGTCTACATCTGTTAAGACTTTAAAGCATGAGCTAGTCCTACAAAAGAACTCTAGTTTTTATTGTTTTTATGTAGAAGGATATTGAAAGGATAGAAAAAATTTCAAAGAGCACTCTTACTAAGAACCTGCAGTGTAGGTTTATTTCGAAAACACTATTCATGTAAATATTAACTGCAGTTTAACTTGGGTCTGTATGATTTTGTTAGTGAGCACTGTTACTCATTAAGCAATATCCAGAATGTGATTTTCATAAGTTCAGCAGCTCCCAATAATGGTCACGCTCTGCTTTCACAGCAGCCAAAGAATTCAAGACCTCGTGCTATTTGCTGCTCATATCTATTGCCAGAGAAGCCCCTTCTGCGCACAAATCCTGAAAAAATAGTTCTTAGGAAAACTACATTGCTTTGACTTGGGGTTGGTGGAGACAAAAGTTTTTTAAATTTCATGTTTCGAATACATGTTGTTTCTGATTGAGAACAGACACCAGCCTCTTACTCCTCTAAAGCCACATTTTAATACATTAAAATTTTACTTCAGATGGGGCTAATCAATGATATATAATGCCATTCAGAGATTTTTGATAATGTCTTGGAGTTCAGTAACCTGCTGTGTTATTGTTTCAGTGTGACCTCTAAATTGACTTGAGATCTTAGTAGGATGACTCTGATAGGTGGAATAATTCAAACTGGGTCATTTCCACAATTTTGAAAGTAACAGAAATCTTCTTCTGAATTTATCTTTGTAAGTGCAATAATAACACTTCAGGTATATCTGGGTCTAAATTTAGAAAAGTCTACTGGACCAGTCTGATGCCATCCTATTCATATGAGGACAAGGATTGCCTTGGTCCTGAACATGCAACTACAGTCCAGATTTCTTGCATTATGTCTGAAAACTAATGTATGACCAAACTCAAGTCTATATGGATGGGCTACAGAAAGTCTCCTGAGAGAAATTTCAGTCTAAGACATTTTGAAAGAAGTTTCCAAGCATACCAACATTAATTTAGAGTCAAATTCTTAGTGCTCATAGGGCAGTAGAGAACCTTTTTCTGTTCCTTTACCTTGGCTTTCCTCTTGCCCTTGCACACATAAAAAGGACTTTAACAAAATACTTGTAAAAATATATTTGAAAAATCATTGAAGGAAGAGTAATTCAATTTAAAAGAGTTCACTCCAAAGGCATGGGAAGCAGTCTCTGCTAATTCAACTGAGAAAACTACAGTTGTACTTGACCCAGTGGGGTGAGGCCAGGACAGCTCATCAGAGGTAGGCCTGGCTCCAGGACAGCCAGCACGGCAACCTGGCTCACCATGACTACAGCAGAAGTGCTGGCCGAGGGCCATGAACTGTGGATGAAAAAGCTATTTTGGCAGAGAAGCATAAGGGAGATGTTACAAAAGTGGATTTGCCTACTTCACCTGGGGCTGTAGACCTTGTTTCAGAAAAGGTAAGAGCAGAAGGCAGTGAGAAGGAATCCAAGATGAGTTAAATATTAATGTGGCTTCATTCAGACCTTAAGATCTGGAGAATTATTTTGCATTTCATCCAAAAATCACAAGATATTTTGAATTATCTCTTTTCAGTCTGACACTTTAAGACTTGTTTCAGTCTCTCTCAAGGCACTCTATGCTCTATATGAAGATTGTTTAGTAAGGGGAATTGATGAAATACATGGACTTTCCACAGTCTCCGGTCACCTCTTGTTATTCTGTTTTTGTTCTCACAAGTTTTTCATAAAAGAAAATTGCTTTCCTAGTTTGACATTAGCTTTATTCCTGAAGCAAAATTTATACCACATGCTGGTAAGAAGCCCCCAGGAGCATAAATCTCTCCAACACAGTCCAAGAATCACCTATATTCATGCACACCATCAAGCATTGGGGAAAAAATCACCCTATTCTCCCCTATAAATGAATCTTCAGATCTGTTTAGTGGTTCCAGCAGGTAGTGTAACTACTTGTGAATTACTGAGGCAAAATGTTTCTCCTCTAGCCAGGAAAGTTTTCCCCTTTCTAAAACAAAATATTTGAATATTGATTCTCAGGAAATTGTGAATGAGAAAGAACAAAACCGTTGAATACAGCTGGTAATGAAGAGGATGGCAATTGTGTTTTATGTATATTTTGTTATTGAAATTTACATCATGCTTTTCAGTCATAGATTCTGTGCTTTTCCATCTAAATTCCGTAGATGTAATACCAATGATAGCTAATGTTTACCACGTGTTTCGTACTTATCAGTTTCTATGTTAAGTTCTCAGGGCTTGTTATAACGCTTGCAAGTATGTGCCTTACGTTTTCTCTTATAGGTAAGGATCAGGCAGAAGGGTTGAATTAACTGTCAAATTGTCAAACGTGGAACTCAAGACTAACATTCTTTAAGTTCAAATCCATGGTCTTTATCACCTCACTATATGTCAAGAATTATATTACTCTGAAAACTATTAACAAAATTATAAGAGTTCATAGCCATTTCTTCTTGCTCACTCTAAGAGAAATACCTATTAGCTAAAGTTGTCTCATCACTAATGCAAGTTTTGATCATATGAAATAAAAGTCGAGAAAAAATTATATAGAAAAATTAGAAAAAACTGGCTTTCTGCCATGTCCAAACAACGCAGAACCAGAGAGAAAATGCATAAAAATGTCTGGGAAAAATACAGCAACAAAAAAGAATGATAATCTTCACCCATTTTTGCTTTTAGTTTGTTGATTTTATGTTCCTGTAGTCTATTTTCCTTGACTTGGCTGTGTTTTTAGCAATTCATAGCTAGAAATTATATCCAATAAAAGAAACTTCATCTAAGTTATCTCTTAAAAAGCACTACCAAAGGAAGCATTTTAAAATTTAATTGAAACTCAGTGTACCTAACAGATAAATATTTGAATAGGAGGGCACTGACAATGAAGTCTTCTTAACTGAACACATATTTATCCATTTATTCATTAGTATTATGTCTATATTATGACATTATACTAATGAAATATGTGGGTTAGTGGCCACTCATCTACTTGACAACAATGATAAAGATAAAATAAAGGAGTGACCTTTATTAAAAGAAGAATTCTCCCTATTGCACTGTATTTTATATAATATTTTGTTATAGCCACATAAAACATAAAATTATTCTTCCACCATGGAAAGATACAAATATGGATACCAATCAATGCTTAGTAGGGAAATGAAGCCTAGAGTTAGAGATATTTTTACCTCTTGGAATAAAAGTGTATAATTCTGGCATTTTCTACATTCTTCAAAAGCATTGACTTTTCCAAGATTTATTTCAATCACTAGCTTTTAAAAGAGTTCTAAAGGTTTAATTCCTCTTAAACATTTTGCTATACACAGCACAGGTCATCTTAAGTAATCATATCTTCAAAATGAATTTCATTATAACCATTTTGATTTTTCTCCTTCCTGATAAATCTTTTCATAGTCTTGCTATATTGGTCAAATACTTCTTAGCAATATTACAAAGGTCATATCACAATAAAATGACAAAAGTCTTATAAATAGTAATGAGAGAACAAAAATACTTAATCTCCAAAACTAATTTTATGAAGTTTTAGAAATGAAATAAATATTATCTTAATAATCCTTCTTAAAATATACATCTTCAGTAATTATCAATAAAATCATCATGAGCTTTTGCAAAACATGATTATTTCTATATAAGAATGTCTTTAATCACTCTACTTTGCAAGTATAAGCAGTAAGTTAGGAAGAATACCAATTATTATTTCCAGCTAAAGATAGTTAATAATCATTTCTACTTGCAAAGCTATATATTGTAAACCTATATCAAAATAACATTTTTTTCTCATTTTTGATTATATTGACAGTGTGATATGTGGGGAAAGCATTTTTTCAATAAAAGTTGTTATCTGTGCAAATTCATACTATTTAATGTCATATTTTATCAGACGGAAAATATGATATTATGATTTTAGTTTTGTATTTTAATGTTGAAATATAAACTCTTATTTAGCTAAAACATAAGTATTACTTGTGGCACAGTTTTGAAAGAGTTTGCTAAAAACTTTTGACAATGTAATTGACTAAAATCAAGAATAACAAATCACTATTATCAGCAGGTGATAATTATCCTAAACCACAGAATTTACCTGTTTTGTGATTAGTCACTAGAAAACACAATTTACTTTTAAGGAAAGTTTGCTTTCTTTTGAGCTGTTAAAATTCTTCATTTATTTGTTAGAATATTTCCAAAAGTCGAAGCCAGGCGTGGTGGTGCATGCCTTTAATCCCAGCACTTGGGAGACTGAGGTAGGTGGAGTGTTGTGAGTTCAAGGCCGGCTTGGGCTACAACACCAGCACAAGGCCGGCCTGAGCTATACAGTGCGACCCTGCCTCAAAAAACCAGGACTGGGAGTTTGACTCAGCGGCTTACATGCCTGTCAGACAGGCACGAGGTTGTGAGTTCAATCCCTGGTGCCGGAAAAAAAAAAAAAA
>RJWM01050664.1:0-10689 GCA_004363535.1 Dasyprocta punctata
TTTGCTCTGGTATCCTTAACTGAGTTCAAGCCTCAAGATAAGAAGCTATGACTTCCCAGGGCAGAAAATGTTTGCATATTGGAACTGAAGCACCAGCCCACTAAACATTAAATGTGTCGACTGTGTTATGAAGATTGATCTTTCTGCATATCTTTCTCTCTGCATATTGCGGAGGTGCCTTTTTGCCTCCTATCTAGCTCAGCTCACAATACTCACTTAATTCCTGCCATTCTCACCCTCTTCAAGCATTAATAAATTCTGGGATAGGCCCAGGGTCGAGGCCTTTGTTCTATGAGCCCTCCTCTGGGCTCAACTCAGGACCGCTTGGCTGCCCTCAACTGGAAATACGTCTTAGTGTCTTATTCTCACTGTGGGTTACACTGGAGGTGGTAGATTGCAATTAATTCACCAGGATTCCAATAACATTTCCATGGGATTACAAATATAAGCTTCTTGGACCATGATGAGGAACGGAAAAGGGCCTCAATCAGTGAGGTCCAGCAAATTGTTTTTATGGTCACCCATCCTTATTATAGGTTTATTATCAGTGCCTGTTTGTAACACAGAATGGTGGTGTTCACTTGTAGGCACTGGGGCACACAGATGACATCTTCATCATTTCCAACACTCTACACACTCTCTTTCTGCCCATTCCCTTCTATTCTTCCCTCCTCTCCAAGAGTTTATCTTCTAGGTCCTCTCAACTTTCTTTTATTTTATTCATTCAAGTAGCTGTATTTTAGGTTGTAACATAAAACAAAACATGCATATATTTATCTTTTTGGGTCTATTTTATTGCTTTTAGCATTATGATCTCCAGTCCCCTCTATCTTCAAATGAAAAGATTTTAATTTCCTGTTTCTTGTTTTTGTTTTTGTTTTTGTTTTATTTTGTTTTGTTTTGTTTTGTTTTTAGTATGAAGGTGTCCAGTTCATCGTTCTTTATAGGATTTTAATTTCTTTACAGGTGAAGAATGTTCCACTGTGCATGTATCCCCTTTCTTTATGCCTTCTTGTTTTCCCATGCAACTGGGTTGTTTTCTCAGTTTAGCTATTATGAACAGCACTGTGATGAATAGAGATTGCAGTTCTCCTCGAACAATCCATATTCCTGATTTCTCCAAACTTCTGGGGCCGTCATTGCTCCTTTGGATTCATCTTGACAGCTTCACATATTGCCCTTTCAGGAGCACACCACCTGGTTTCCTAGGGCTTCTGAAATCTGGGTGGAAGCCTTCTTAACCCTTCTCCTGGTACCAAATTCAGTCTTCATTACTTTTGTTTCTTTGCTGAAACAAAGTACCAGACACCAAAAATTAAGGAAGAAGGGGTTTTTTTAGGTAGCAGTTTTGAAGGTTTCATACTACAAACAGCTAACTCCAAGGACGAATGGCATCGCAGATGGGCAATAGTTCATGGAGACAGAAAACAAAATCAAGCAAAAATTGGAAAAGCAAGATTCTTTTCGTCTCTTCTGTTGTCATCAGGCTACCACCCTGGGACGGGCATAGCACTCACATCATTTCTCTGCCCTCCTCTTCAGCAGGCTCAGGATGTTTGCAAAGTGAGAACCCTGACCCCCTGCTTTGTCACTTAATTAAATTTCTTGAGCTGACACAATGAAGGAGCCATAACAGTCCCTATAATACAGTGAATTTTAATTCTTTGAGGTATATAAATGGGGCAGTATAACTCTGGAGAAGTGAAATCTCTATCTTTAATATTTTGAGGAATCACTGTACTGACTTCCATTCTGGTTGTACTGGGTGTATTGCCAGCAACAATGTAACACAGCTCCTACTTCCAGGGAGCCTCACCACAGACATAGAAATTATATTCTTGATAGTGGTCATCTTGCTTGGGGAAAGCTGAAAACTTTACTTCCCTGCAGTTCTTAATGCTGTGCAGGTGAGGCAGGAAAATGCAAAAACCCATTTTTATTACATGCAATATGGTGGTATGTTCCTAATGAAATAGATTTTTCTTTAGCTGGCACTGTGATTAGAATATATATATATATATATATATATATATATATATATATATATTATTGTATTCATTAATTGAATCTCCATGGACAAAAGAGATTCATTACTGCATGCCCTATACCTGTTGACTATTGGGAACTCATTGCATACTGATTCCTCTACTTTGCTAATCAGAAAACAAAATAGGCACACAGAAACCATGAATGTGTCCATTACTTGAAATGTACACTGCTAGAGTCCAGCAAAGCAAACTATTCTCTTCTCCTGGCAAACTACATTGGGTGAGGACTTGCTAACTCCAGTCACTGTTTATAAACATCATCATGAAGGCATCAATCATCTATCGAAATTTGAAGTCAATCATGAGCAAAAATGGCTAATTTTATTTTGAACATATGTCACATCTGAGAGAAAAGAAACATGGTATCAAGTACTAAGTGACTCGAAACAGGAGGGCACGAGAAGTACACTAGCTACACATTCAAAAAGAGAAAGATTGTTATATCATTCTATAGGTGTACGCTTTGCTATGGCAAATACAGCAAATAAACTGAACCCTGTTCCTTGTCTTACTCCTTTCTTAAACAACAACATTGTCTTTAGGAGCAAGGCAATGTGACCAGAAACACTGCACATCCCACATTATTATGTACCAAGGGCATCATGGTG
The DNA here is from genome assembly GCA_004363535.1 of Dasyprocta punctata. NCBI lineage: Eukaryota > Metazoa > Chordata > Mammalia > Rodentia > Dasyproctidae > Dasyprocta > Dasyprocta punctata. The sequence continues at coordinate 2,657 of RJWM01050664.1, forward strand.
TCTTAGTTCTGATTCCCAAGATATGGCATGGAATAAAGGTCAACTTGGTTTTCCTCACCAAAGTATATATGTGATTCCTTCCATAGCCTCCAGGCCCTTTCATTCCTTCTTGAAATGCAGTGTGATGTCTGGGAGCCACAGCAGACACGTTGCACTGTGAGGCCAGCAGCATATAAGAAAGACTAAGCCAAGCACCATAGCTCTGGTCTTGGTTCCCATCCTGCTGTCCTACAAGAAAAAGAAATCCTTATACTTAAGTCCTATGTAAATTGAGTTTTCTTTCACTAGCACTTGAATGCAACCATAAACAAGATGTTAACTGTTTAGCAAAGAAGGGTAAATTTCAGTTATCTAACCTTTGGCCACAGCTCCTTCATTGGACAGCTAACCAATCAGAAAAGCAAACCCAGAAATCAAGCTTTCTTTATAAATAATAACTCATGTAAAGTCATAAACTAAGCTTTCTAGCCATATGAAGCACAAAGCCTCTTATTTCACAGAGGGTTACCTGAGATAATGTAAGGTCACAAATATAACGGAATAAATACAGGGTAGAGTTGATCTCTAAAATGCATAATTCTTAGAAAAATGAGAGAAAATTCACCTGCCCACCCCAGAGACTTCAGATATCAGCAGCAGACAGGCGAGACCTTTGACCTTAATCCTTCCCGCACCCCCACCCACCCACCCTGGAGACCTACGCAGCTTGTGGATCATTGACAGCAGCACCTCTCTCTCCACCCCAGAGTCTTCAACAGCCTGGAGACCATCAGCACCCTGTCCACTACCTGCAGAACTCTGATAGGCTGGTGGAAGCCTCAACAACCTCAGCAACCACACAGAGAACACCAGTGGGCCTGCAACAGTGCAGTGAGTTCCCCTCTCAAGTAGAGGACATCACTGGGTCAGTAGGAGCAGCAACGAGCCCTCTCCTTCAGGTGTAGGGCTTTGGAAACCCAGCAAGAGTGTGGGTGAGTCTTTCTTCCATACAGAAAACACCGGATGGGTTGAGGAGAAGGCTGATAAGGACTCCCCCAACCTGGAGAAACTGGAAAGGACCTAGCAGACCCCTTGTGACACAGTAAGTCCCAGCTGAGGCACACAATATAGCCAGGTAAATCTGGCAGCATGGAACAGCCTAAAGCCACAGTGACAATAGAACTAAGGGTTGGCTTGCATCAATAGTTCTAGGCTAGTCAGCCTAGGGAGAATATAACACTCACCCAAAAGGACCTGCAGGAGGAATCCAAGTGACTGGCACCTCCACTTTATTGAGGGACTCAGCAATTGGACAAAAATCACCCATACAGTAGGGCCCTAAGATATATATAACAGTCACTAGAGACTAGTGGGATTGAAAGACCAAACTATTAACCCAAGAGGTGAAAATAATAACACAAAAAAGCAAAACACAATTTTATATGTCCAGTCCATCAGGAATAAGTATAGGGGACATTACAATAGAGGTCACTGAAAGTCACACACCTGAAATTTCTGAAGAGACAGAAAGTGAAATAAAGAAATGAATCCATGAAGCTATAGAGGAAATCAGATTAGAAATAATCTCTCAGATAAAGAAAGAAATGACAACCTTAGTAAATAAATTACCCAGTATAGCTACAGATGATAAAGATACAGAAGTACAGGAGCATGGGAAAATGATGGAAACCTTGAATGAGCAACTTAGGAAGCAAATAGAAAGCATTAAAATAATTCAAGGCAATATCCAGGAAATACAAATCTCCATTGAAAGTTGGCAAAACTGTTTAAATGAAGCTCAGGATAGATTTTCAGACCTCGAAGACAGGATCTCAGCTAGTGATCATAAAAGGAAAGAACTTGTAAAAATGACAAGGGTGCATGAAATAACAATTCCACAGCTTCAAGAGGATGCAAAGAGAACCAATATAAGACTGATAGGTGTCAATGAAAATGCAGGAGTCAACACAACTGATTTAAAAAAAAAACTATTCACAGAAGTAATGGTGGAAAATTTCCCAAGCATGGGAAAAGAATCAGATGTGCAGGTAAGTGAGGCATATAGAATGCCAAACAGTCATAACCAAAATAAATCTACACTCAGACATATAATAATTAAGATCCCAGACATGCAGCATAAAAACAGAATACTAAAAGCTGTTAAAGAAAAGACACAACTCACCTATCAAGGAAAGCCTGTTAGAATCATGGCAGACTTTCCAACACAAACCCTCAAGTTAAGATGAGCTTGGAGTGAAGTATTTCAAGCCCTGAAAGAAAACAACTTTCAGCCCAGACTGATGTACCCTGCAAAACTTCCTTTCAAAATTGATGGAGAAATAAGATACTTCCATGACAAAGAGCATGTCAATCAAGCCAACCCTAGAAAGAGTACTGAAAGACACAATAGAGAGAGATACAAAAATGGCTACAATTCCCAGAACAAGACAGAAAAAAATGACCAGGCAGGGCAAACAATTAAATGAGGGGGAATGGCAGGAAAACAACAACAGGAAAATAACATGACAAAGGTAAACCAGTATATATCTATTATATCCATCAATGTAAATGGCCTCAATTCTCTAATTAAAAGAAATAGGCTAACAGAATGGATCAAGAAACAGGATCCAACAATATGCTGCATACAAGATACACATCTCAAAAGGAAACTCATAGACTAAAAGTCAAACGATGAAAAACAATACTTCATGAGACAGGAAGCCAGAGAAAAGCAGGGGTAGCTATTCTGTTTGCAGACAGTGTAAACTTCAAACCAAAAATGATCAAAAGAGATAATGAAGCTCATTACATACTTGCTAGGGGGAAAATTCAAGAGGAAGAGCTAACTATTGTAAATATATATGCACCAAAATACAGGAGCACTGAACTATATAAGAGAGATAATACTGGACATGAAAAACCAAATACACAATATCACAATTATAACAGGGAACCTTAGTACTCCATTTGCACATAGAGATAGATCAACTAGACAAAAAGTTGGCAAAGAAATAACAGAACTGGGCCTTCTGTGAACCCTCCATGTTGGGGCGAGAAGTCACAATCAGAAGCAAGCCAGCCTGCCTCCCTGGTGAGTCTGCGCGACTTCCACCATGCGGAACCCAGGGGGAGAACTATGTGCCTTCTGCAAACCCTCCATGTTGGGGCAAGAGGCTGCAACCAGAAGCAAGCCAGCCTGCCTCCCTGGTGAGTCTGCACAATCGTGCAGACTCCAGGAGGAGAGAAAGAGTGGTGTCCCATAGGCCTGCCGGTGAGCGGGCTATGAATCAAGCACCTCCTCCCCTCCGAGCATCCTGCCTGCCCTGAGGACCTGCTGGGTTCATGACAACTGGGTTACAAATACTTGTATTGCTCGATTGTTTTGCAGGCCTGGTTCCCACAGTCTCAGCATTTCTTGGGTAGATGACATTTTCTAGTATGGCAAATATGTGGGATTGTCCTCTGTCTTGTCTTTGAGCCCCAATATTATTGTCATTGGTTTGCTTAATTTTGTTTATTTTTTGTTTCCTTTTTTTTTTTAATTTCACATCCTGTTTTTATTGGTTTTATTGTGTTTTGTTTTTGGTTTGTTTTTGCTATGCTTGATGGAATGGTCAACTATTCTGAAAGTAACAAGATACAATATAGTAGCTATTGTTTTCATAGTATCTCTGTCTGAAGTTCTATGCCAGTTCTACTGCTTTGTTTTGATTGTTCTGTTATCTTTTGTTTCATTTCACTATCTTTGAAATAAAATTTAAAAAAAGAAAAAAGAAATAACAGAACTGAACCAAACCTGTGAACAAATGGACTTAGTAGACATCTACAGAGTGCTCCACCCAACAACTCAGCTGCACATGTGACGTTCTCTAAAATAGACCATATGTTAGCCCACAGAACATGCTTAAGTAAATGAAAAGGGACTGAAATTATCCCATGCATATTGTCTGATCATAGTGCACTGAAATTGAAAATCAACAGTGAAAGAAACTGCAAAACCTACATAAACACATGGAAATTAAGTAACAACCTCTTGAAAAACCAATGGGTTACAGATGAAGTTAAAGAAGAAATTAAACAATATGTAAAATTCAATGAAAATGCAGATACAACATACTGAAACATTTGAGACCCAATGAAAGTGGTCCTAAGAGGAAACTATAAAGCAATAAATTGTCACATCAAGAAAACAGAACAAGCACAAATAAATAACCTAATACTACACCTCAATTTTCTAGAAAAAGAAGAGCAAGTCAAACCCAAAACTCACAGGAGAGAGAAAATTATAAAGACCAGAGCAGAAATTAATGCAATTGAAACTAAGAAAACAATACAAAGAATTAATGAATCAAAGAGATGGCTGTTTGAGAGAATAAACAAAATTGATAAACCTCTAGCCAACCTTATCAAGAAAAAGAAAGAAAAAACTCAAATTCACGCAATGAGGAATGCAAAGAGGTAAATTACTACAAATCCCATGGAAATTCAGAAGATCGTGAATACTCACTTTGAAAATCTTTAGTCACATAGGGTTGAAAACACAGAGGAAATGGACTAATTCCTAGAAATGTATGAACTACCAAAGTTGATCCAAGAAGATATAAAAATTTTGAATAACCCAATATCAGCATAAAAATCTTACAGAAAATTGTAATGGATGATATCTACCTTAACCTGACAAAAGCCATCTATGACAAACCAACAGCCAACATTTTACTAAATGGACAAAAACTGAAACCTTTCACTCTAAAATCAGGAACAAGACAAGGATATCCACTATCACCACTCCTATTCAATATAGTTCTGAAAACATTAGCTAGAGCAATCAGACGAGAAAGAGAAATAAATGGAATAAGGATAGGAAAGGAAGAAGTTCAATTATCACTATTTGCAGATGACATGATACTCTACATAGAAGAACTAAAAACTCCATCAAAAGGCTACTAGAGTTAATAAACAAATTCAGCAGTGTAGCTGGATACAAAGTCAGCACTCAAAAATCAGTAACATTCCTGTACACAAACAACAAACTCATTGAGAGAGAAATTATGGAAACACCACCTTTCACAGTAGCTTCCAAAAAAAATGAAATATTTAAGAATCAGCCTAACAAAGAATGTAAAAGACCTATGTGGTGAAAACTATAGTACTCTAAAAAAGGAGATTAAAGAGGATGTTAGAAAGTGGAAAGATATCCCTTGCTCTTGTTTGGGGAGAACTAACATTGTGAAAATGGCCATTCTCCCAAAACTGTTACACAGATTTAATGCAATTCCAATCAAGATTCCATTAGCATACCTTGCAGATCTAGAGAAAACACTCCTAAAATTCATCTGGAACCGAAAGAGACCTAAAATAGCAAAGGCAGTTCTAGGCAACAAAAGCAAGGCAGGAGTCATCTCAATCCCTGACTTGAAATTATACTACAAAGCTACAGTGATAAAATCAGCATGGTACTGCCAAAAAAATAGACCTGAAGATCAATGGAATGGATTAGAAGATGCAAATACAACTACAAAGACACTCAGCCACCTTATATTTGGCAAAGGGGCTAAACATGCTCACTGGAAGAAAGAGAGTTTCTTTAATAAATGGTGCTGGAAAAATCGGCTTTCCACATGCTGAATAATGAAACTAGACCCATGCTTATCACCATGCACTAAACTAAAGTCAGAATGGATCAAAGATCTAAATATTAGAAAAGAAACTCTAATTTACTGGAAGACAAAGTAGGCAAAAATCTTGAAGGCATAGGGGTAGGCAAAGAGTTCATGAACAAAATGCAAACTGCACGGGAATTACTTCCAAGAATCAACAACTGGGATCTCATTTTATTAAAAAGCTTTTGCACTTCAAAAGAAATCACCAATAAAGTGAAAAGAAAGCCCACAGAATAGGAAAGAATTCTAGCCAACTGTCCCTCAGACAAAGAACTTATATCCAGAACATTTAAAGAATTGAAAAACATCAGGCACCCCAAATTCAAAGACCCAATCCAAAAATGGGCATCTGAAATGAACACACACTTCTCAGATGAAGAAATAAAAATGGCAAATAAATACATGAAGAAGTGCTCAACATCACTAGGCATTCGAGAAGTGCAAATTAAAACAACACTGAGACTTCATCTCACTCCAGGCAGAATGGCTGCCATCAAGAAATCAACTGATAACAAATGTTGGTGGAGCTGTGGGGAAAAAGGAACATTTCTCCACTGTTGGTGGGAGTGTAGACTGGTGCAACCACTGTAGAAATCAATATGGAGATTCCTCAAAAAACTAGGATTGGAAATCCCTTTCAATCCAACTATTCCCCTTCTGGGTATTTTCCCAGAAAAACTGAAAGTATCATGTCACAGTGATATATGTGCACCCATGTTTATAGCAGCATAATTTATAATAGCTAAATCTTGGAAACAACCAAAATGCCCATCAGCCACAGAATGAATGAAAAAGATGTGGTATTTTTATACAATAGAATATTACTCAACTATAAAAATGATGATCTTGAGGCTTTTATAGCTAAATGGAAGCAACTTGAGACTAAACTCACAAGTGAAATAAATCAGACTCACATTTGTAAATATTGTATTGTCTCCTTAGTATGAAAATTAAATAATAAGCAAAAAAAAAACTGAAAGAGTAATAAGATCCAAAATGAACAATAGATATTGTAATAAGGGAAAGAAAGTGCTCAAAATACATATAAATGTATGCATGTATAAGTAAGCAAGATAGATAGCTATACTACTAATCCTCTGTTAGTTCATTAGAAAGAATAGTTTGTGTTGTCATTGTTTGATTGTCTGATATTTTTTATGCCTTGATTTCATAACTTGAACAACTACTTCTAAGATAACATATGTAATATATTAACTAGTATTGATATCTCACTTTTTAAAAATTCTGTATTACTTCTACCTTTTTTTCTGCTTTGCTTTTTTAAAATTAAAAAATAAAAAGAGACAATTAAGAAATATTTGTTTCAAAATACAAAGAAAGGTCAAAGTAATATTGTAAAATGCACTCATACCAAAGCATGAACTTGCACCTGCAGGTACTCTATGACCTTAAGATTGGGTTAGATTTAGATTTCCTTTTACAGAAACCTTGTTGCTTTCACCCAGTATAGTGACTAATAAGACTGAACTGAGCTGAACCTGAAACACAGGTATTTTGAGAGATAAAATGTGTTCAACCTGATTCAGCAGAAGGAAAAATGAGTAGTGGTTAATCAAAAAGTTTCATGAAAAATAATTCCCTTGTGGAAATAAAGGTAATGTTGCTAATTGTCCTCACTGACAGCTTGACTTTCCTTCAGTCAAATATCCCAAGAGATATTCACTTCACCGAATTTCATCTAAGCCCCAGCAGGCTTGATAGAGATCCCTTTGGCCCCAGCTATAAACTCTCTGATGGGGGAAGCAGAGAGAGATCCAGGAGAGCAATCAGCCTGCAGCAGCTGCAGAAAGAGAACCTGGACACCACTGTGCTGTAAGTAAAGCTGAGTCCCATTCTCAGCATCCACTGCGGCCCCTGGCGGCGAGTGCAGGAGGCAGCAGAGCAGAAGGAGAAAGAGAGCACAGTGTGCTGCCCCAGCCCAGGAGGACTCAGCTCCCCTCTGGTGATGGGATAGAAAGGCGGTGAGCAGGGAGGGTGACCTGGGAAAGAGAGTGAAGGAGCAAGTGAGTGAGTGTAATGGATCGACCAGCTCACCCATGGTTCCATCAGTGGTGCGAGCCTCCCCTGGAACCTTTGTGTGTGTGGCTGTGTATTGTTATCCTAAATATTGAGTATGGTAATCTAAGAACTATAATCCTTTTTTTAGTCTTCCTCACAATCCAAGAAGTTGTATTTATAATCCCACTGAGACGTTATTGGAGTCTCAGCAAGTTAATTTTAATTTACCACCTCTAGTGCAACCCACGGCAAGAGTAAAGACACAAAGACATATTTAAAGTTAAGGGCAGCCAAAGGGTCCTGAGTTTAATTCTCATGAGGATGTGCAGATAAAGGTCCTGATCCTAGGCCTCGCCCAGAATTTATCATCTTGTG
>RJWM01050665.1:0-10689 GCA_004363535.1 Dasyprocta punctata
ACCTCGCGCCTGCCAGGGCAGGCGCTTAAGGCACTGAGCCTAACTCCCGGCCCTGGATTTTTTGAGGCAGGGTCGCACTATGTAGCTCAGGCCGGCCTTGCACTCGCGTTGTAGCCCAAGCCGGCCTCGAACTCACAACGCTCCGCCTACCTCAGCCTCCCGAGTGCTGGGATTAAAGGCGTGCGCCACCACGCCCGGCCACGTATTTAATTTTAAAGAGAATAAGATCAAACAAGATAAAACAGAAATCAAGGACTATGAAACAGGACTTCAAAACAAAATAATAGGAAATCAACAATGGCTACCATAATGCCTCTTATTATCTTCAAAATAACTGCCCATACCATCAGACATAATAAATTCAAGCAGATCAAAACAATATAAGACCAATCAAAATAAAACAATGAAAGCAACACAGACTTCAAAACGAGATAATAGAAAATCAACAATGCCTGCCATAGTATATCTCATTATCTTTAAGATAGCTGCCTATACCATTAGACATAATAAAATCGAACAAGACAAAACAGAATAAAACCTAACAAAGCAAGACAATGAAAATGATACAGGAATTCAGTCAAGTTAATAGGAAATTGACAATGGGTGCCACCTTCCCTTTTTAGACGTTTCCTCCCCTTTCAGTATCTATTGTACATTTTGGATCCCACTAACTTTCAGTTTTTTATACTAGGGAGATTTGGTACTTTTGCACAATGGAAAGCTACTCAGCTATAAAGAAGGATAGTCTCAAGGCTCTTGTAGGTGAATGGATGCAATCTGAGATCATGTGATGGGTGAAACAGCCCGGACTCACATGGGTGGACGTCCTTTCACATTTTTATACACTTACCCTATAGCATTGTGTAGGATCTTTGGTACTAAGTTGAAAAAAGTAACAGTAGCAGACATTCTTGTTTTGCTCTTTTGTTTTGAGGAAATTGTTAATTAATATTTTTTGCAATATTTAACAATTCCAATTGGGGGGCATTGATATGTGCAGATCATCTTGGTCACTACTGACCCCCTCTCCCCTCTTCACTGGACTCCTTTTTCTTTCATTCTTGATCTCAGGATAATTTTCAGATAACTAACAAAATTTGTATCTTGACAAATTTTTATTAGAAATTTGATTTGCTTAATAGTACACTGCATGTTCTTTATTTCTTCTTGTGCTAGTTTTAATACAGTATTTTTCAATAAATTTGTCTATTCTGCCTATATTTTTAAAATGTGTTTATATAAAACTGTTCATGGTTTTCTTTGATGTTACTTTTAATGTTTATAGGTGGTTTTTTATTCTGGACATTGTTTCTCTTCTTTTTCTGTTTCTTTTGCTGTTGTTGTTGTTGGCTTTTTGAGACAGGGTCTCTCTATGTAGTTCAGGCTGGCCTTGAACTTAACGTGGTTCTCCTGTCTCAGCCTCCCAAATGCTCCACTCTGTTTTGATCATTTTTTTTGAAGTTTATTAGTCTTTAAAAATAAAATTTGGAAGTTGTTGATTTTGTATATTTTATATGCCGTTTATTCTTTCCATCTTACTATTCCTTTTGGATTTAACTTGCATTGCCCTCTTGGGTTCCTAACGTGAAAGCACAGTTTGCTAACTTTTTAGTCTTTCCTTTAATGTATGCGTTTCAGGCTTTCAGTGCTCCTCGGCATGCTGCATTAGCTGTTTCCCCGCTACATTTCATATCCAAGTTGTTGGAACAGTGGTGTTTCAATATACTTACTAATTTTTATTGTGATTTGTTCTTATCCTCATGGCTAGTTAGAAGTATTTTGCTTAAAATCCAACATTTAAGGATTTTTCTATTTGTGTATATTTTTGTGATTAATTTGTATCTGAATTCCACTGGGTACAGAGAACATACTCTAAATGACTTCACTCTTTTGAAATTTGTGAGGACTTATTCTGAGAGGCAGGAATCTGGTCGGTTTGGGTAACAGTTCATGTACACTAAAAAAGAATGGTTTCGTTTGCAGTAGTTGGGTAAACTGTCCCATGCACTAACCAGGTCAAATGATGTGGTTCACATGTGATATGGTCTTACTTATTTTTTGTTATCTTATTCTACCTATGAGAAAAGAAGTAGTTACAAATCTCCAACCATAGCTATGGATTTGCCCACATATACTTTTAATTGTATAATTGTAATATATACATAAAATATATTATTTTTACGTATAAATATATATTAATATGTATATATTAATATATTTAATTAGTCTATATTAATTAAAAGGATATAGTTGCCCACATATCCTTTTTATTCTGTAATTGTGATATATACATATATAAAAATATAAACATATTGAAAGATATAATATTAGATGCTTCTAAATTTAGAGTTTTAGAATTCATTCTGATTAAACTGGCCCTTTCTATCACCAGTGGTACAAATTATTTTTCTTTGTTCCCAGAAGTATTTCTTTCCTTAATCTATGCCTCTTCTGATATCAGCGTTCACCACCTCAGCTACAGTAGATCTTTGACACTTTGAAATATTTTGAGTGTTTTTCCTTCAAATTTAATAGTACCCAATTTTATTTTGTTCTTAATTAGGAGGTTAGTCGATATCAACTACATTGCTGGGAAGAAAGGTCGGCGGTCGTCCTAAACCATCCCCACCTGACTGACGTCAGGAGCTGTCTGGGTCATAGGCTTGCACTCCTAGTGGGGCTCCCTAAGGACTCCCCGCTTGAGCGGCGCGGACCGCGCAGAGCCCGGAGGACGAGGTGTCCTTCCCGGCTCTCCCCTGAGTGCACCTGGACGCCGGCGCGGGGACCCAGTCCTCCCGGACAGCGGCGCGTCGCCCGCACTCTGTTCCCTGGGGGGCGCCCCGAGGCTCCTGGCCCCTGGCCCCAAGGCGGCCTTCTCTTGGCTCCCCCAGCTCCCAGACGGCCACCCGTGCTGTCCCCCAAATCCGCGTCTGCTCGGAGGTCCAGATCGACAGCCGCAGTGGAGCCCCGGTAAATGAGGGCAGGACTCCAGCGAGGAAGGCCCAGGCTCAGGGCAGGTCTTGATTTATGAAGGAAGGAGGGGAAGAAGCCAGCCACCTGCAGACAGACAGACAGACGGGCCTGGGAGAGTCCGGGGAGGTCTCCCCAGGCGCGGGGTGCAGACTCGGGCCTTGGGGAGCAGGACTCCCGCTCTGCGGGCACACATGTCTCTGCTGTGTGCGGCGAAGCTGAGCAGCGGCCGCAACAGGTAGCACGGGGCGGGATCTGCCCGCCAGCGGCTGCGCGGGCTGGGGTCCCCGGGTGGGCACGAGCCGCTCTGAACCCGCCGGGCCTCTGGGCGTCGGGGCGCCGAGGGCTTCGCCCCAGTGACCCACGAGGAGGCCCGCGGCGCAGTGTCGCACGTGCGCGGCACCCCGCGACGGCCAGACGTTCCTTCTTCCATTGGATAGGTTTGAAAATTGAGGCTCGAAGAAATTAAACGACTTTTCTGAGACCTTAAGAATTACCGTTTGGCAGCGCCCAGAGCAGAAACCAGGATGTCTGCCATCGTGACTGTCATGTGTCACTTGACGGAACGGTGATGTCGCTCTGCTCCTGCTGGCGGTGGAGACACAGGCGTGGCCTTTTTCCTTCTTTCGCCGAAAGTCATAAGCGCAGGATGGCAGTCAAATTGCTCTCCACTGTTAAACAGCGAGGGGAATACTCGCTATGGAATGAGCGAAAGGTTTAGAAATGCAAATGCTCAGACTGCCGTATAAAGGAAGGGCCTGTTAGGGGACTTCAGGGCTTCGGAGGGGCCCAGTCTGTCAATTAGCGCAAACGATTAAAATGAATTTAAGCGAACGGGAGTCTATACCGCAGACTAATGAACAATTCTCCCTTAATGTACTTAAATTTGAGCTTAGGGAACCCTCCAGACCTCAGGACATTATATTATGTAGAAGTAAAAGACATAAAGGTTGTCATTACTTACTTTGATACTTCAGTGGATTGGAAATGAGACACAGGTGTCTAAGAGAATCAATCAGACTGACCAACAGTTAGTACTGATTTCTCAACTTGCTTTTTCCTTGAGAGGATATCCATTGGTTTTTCCGTAGTTTTCCCGAACTGGCATGAAGTCTATGACAAAGGTTCCATGTTATTCAGTTCACCCTTATCTCCATCTGTTTCCGAAGTGTTTGAATAGATTTTCAGGCTAATTTTCAGGCCTGGAATATATTTGGTTTAGATCCTTTAGAATTCAGTTCCCACAGGCAGCATGTCAGTGAATTGATGAAAGGTGGCCAACAATAAATAAAAGTTTTGTAAGGTAGGCCTACCATAAAGGGTTTTCTATACTTAATAAACAACCAAAGCAGCTTAAAGGTCCAAGAAAAGTCTCTCCTTGGAAAGAAGCGAACAAAGTCATGCATGTATTTCTTCAGAAGCTAAAAATACAGGTATTTATGGAATTTTCAATGTAGTTTGCTGGCATTAGCCAATAATTATGATGACCGTAGGACTTAGGACTTTGATATTAAGCTTAATAAAAAGCTTTTCTTTTATTCGAAAGATTGTGCTGTGTATATACATATGATGTGTGGCAAAACTACATAGTGAATGTTTAGATTTTAAAACTTTATTACAGTAGAGCCCACATTACTATTAAACCCCTCGAAGCGCCCCTATCACTTTGAACACTCGTGCTATCCAGTCGCTTCTGCCGCTTTGCGAAGCAGTTCTCCAAGTCCCCTGCCTTGTCTCTCCACGCCGTGATAAAAGCACGGCGAGTGGAATGCGGCTGCCTAGGGCCGCCGCACGGGCAGGCGGCTGGGGCAGCACTGTGGCGTGTCCCCGCCCACCCGGTCACCAGCCGGGCACCGCGGGCTTCCCGCTCTTCCTCAGAGGCCGAATGACCGTGAAAGGTAAACGCTTTGAGGATATTAAGGCAACCAGGGCAGGACAGCTAAGACACTCGAGAAAGTGAACTTCTAGAATTGCTTCAGAAAGTGGCAAGGATCATGGAGTAAGTGTTTAAAGTGAGGGGGAATATTGGAAGGGGACTAATGACAATGTGTCTTTTATTATAACAATGCTTTTAAATTTAAACACCCACTGTATTTTTAGATTATATCGCTCATACACATATATGTCATTAGTAAAATTTGCAGATCAATGGACAGGGTTTAAGAAAGTACTGAAAATAGACTTGACTTTTCCCAAAGCGTGCAAGCTGTAATCTGCTTGGAAAAGCTCCACACAGGTGTGAAATCTGAGCCCGAGCTCCTTCTCTGTTCGTCCCATTTTAAGACTTTGGCTGTACAAAGTAACTTCTCCCCGAATGTGGGGCCCGGGCTGCGACTGGCTCTTCCAAGCCGGAAGCTCTGAGGCGCCGTTAGATGAGGCGCTCACCGCGGAGCAGGGGCCGGAGGGCCTGCAGGCCAGAGGGTGCTTCCTACCCAGCCCCGTCTTCAGTCGGCAGACCATTCAAATTGCCTGTCGTCATGAGCTTTCTGGAAGCTTCAGTGAGAGTGGTCTCGGATAAATAAAATAGAGTTCGACTTCTCTGTTGGAAGGAACAGCACCCTGCAGACAAAACAATTTCAGAGATACTGGGGAAAAAACTGTGCCCACCTATATATGGCATGAATGCACAGGCAATTTTAGCAGGTCTATTTTTCCCAAGTCTCACTTGCATGCTTTTGCTATATATGCCCTACCTAGGGACGCATTGTAATTACAGTATGTGCCTAGATTAGGTCTCTTGCAGACTTGAAGAGAACTGAGTGGGGAGCACTTTCAATTTTTCATATTATTCCCGGAATTACAGATGACACATAATATTCTTTAGCCAACTCATTTCCTCCCCCTTTCCTTCTTGCAAGACTTGTAATCATTATTTTCTCTTGCCTGAAATGTGCATGAGTCACAGCTGCCTCCAGAGTGGGTCTGAGTGATTGTATGATGTCTCAGATTTACCTGTGGACCCCCTTGAATACCTCTTATGTTTCTGTGATAGCGCTTCATGTAGTCATCCCGGATCAGGCACCAGAGGGTGCAGAACCATTACCTGACTTGCTTCAGAGACGTGCGTCCATATCAGGAAAGGAAAGAACCAAGGAGAGTGACGGACAGGCAGATGGCCAGAGGCCCAGTGCGGCTAAGGAGCAGCTTTGAAATTATTCTTAAATAAATGTATTGAAATGTATTGAAATGCAACTAATATCCAATAAAAAACACACAGGTATGCCATTTAAGAGATTTTGACACTCCTATATGTCACATAACTACCAGCCCAATCAAGATACAAACCATTTTCATAATCCCCAAAGGCTTTCCTAATTGCTTTTTGGCCAAAACTTCATCCTCACCCTAGCCAACCATTTTCCAGTTCCTATAACCATAGCTCAGATTTGTCTGTTCTAGAATTTAGTGGGATAACATGGTACGTGTTCTTTTTGGGGGAGGGGGACAGCTGGCTTCTTTCAGTCACTATAATATTTCTGAGATTTTTTTTCACATTGTTTCATGTATCGGTGGTTCGTTCTTTCTTGTGTGTGTTTGAACAAAATTACCCCTTGCTGATGTTAAATATCCTCCTTTGAAATATGACCAGTTACAATGTGAAGTAGTCAAGATTCTTGTCAATTCTAGCATTCTGTGACATGAAGGTTTAGTTTCTTTAGCTTTTCAATGTCTTGTTGCAGGCAGGTGAGCTGTTAAATCTTTCTTTTCTAGTGTTAATTTCTGCATTGCCAAGGGACAAAAGCTGACCCATCCTCCAGTTAGTTCCCGTGTGAGGAATGGATTTGGAGGCCTGCTTAACCTGTCCTTGAGATGTAAGACCAGCGAGCTCTTCAGCTGGATGTGATTTAGCACAAAGGAGATGAAGTTGGTTGTACAGACAGGAAGTAAAGAAAGGAGGTGATTTTAACTCTTGCCCACATCACAAATGCAGAACACACACTGTGTTGGCTTCTCAGGTAAATGAGGTAGCTAAGATGAAGCCAGGGAGGCCCTGAAGGAGGTCTCGGCCTCTTACCTGGCCAACATCTATGCTTCCTGAGTCTTCAGTAATTATCATAATCGCTTCTGATGCATTGCTTCCAAACGTGTACCTCATTACGTGTTCATAGAAAGTTCCATGTTTGAGACGGAAATGTTAACTACCCTGATTTGAACCTTACACACTATGTACATGTATCAAATTATTACCCCGGGCCCCATGAACTTGTGCAGTTGAAACAATCAATAGAAAGTAGGATGTGTCTCCTTGTAGACTTTTAGCTGTCGTTGACATTTACATAAGCTATTATAGACTAGTAAGTTGGGCCAGCATTTGTCTAATTGCTTAGAAGTTATCATGGAACATGGAATATCAGGAAATGTAGTTAAATCAATGAAAAGCACCACTTTATTTCATAATATTCACCAAGGAGAGGGAGCGAAGTACTAGGGAAAAAGCCGTGCCCTGAGCTGTGTTGCTGAATCTGCCTTTCTCTCCCCGCTCTCTGGACTGAAGAAGAGGACTGAGCGGGTCATTTGTGGCTGAGAGTTTCATTGTGTGGATGGGTTGGGGGTGTGAGTGGTTGGAAAAATCAGCCCTTTATCCCTTTCCAGTGGCCCCTAACCAAAGTCTACTGGGTACTGCCTAGGTATGGAGCATGTAAACAGGCCCTGGAGGCAACGCAAGGCCAGAGGAAACTGCCTTTCAACAAGTTTATAATCTAGTTAAGATGGTACAACATGTAGTCAGGTAATTTTGATTAAATCCAAGAAAAGATATGTATGGCACAAAAGAGGCACAGAATACTGCTGGAATTCAGAGGAAGAAGCAATTTCCTGGGGATGGAGCCCCAGGAAAGTGATGGTGGGACGTGTGCAGTCTTGGGAGTGAGGCCTGCTGACTCTATCCACTGTCTACTGGGTGAGCGTTGGCACTTTAATGCCTGGAGCCTTTGTCTCCATGTCTGTGAAATATAACAGGTTATAAACGTGAAGTGACAAGGGTGAGCATTGCGTTTTAAGAAAACAAAACTTTAAAAAAATACTTAAATGCTTTGTTAGTGCTTTGCATAATTTTTTTCTTGAGAAGTGTTAATTTTTATTGTACATTAATTAATTAACATTTGAAATGGGCCTTGAGGAATGGGTGAGTATTGAGGTGACCCTCAATACTTCTTTTCCCAGACTTTGAGGTTGTCCAGAATTCTTCATTCTTCTAAATATTCTTTGTATCTACTTTCTTGCCCAGGAGTGGGGTTGCTGGATTCTCACAAACATGTTTCAGCTTCTCATGCTGTAGAATGTCAGCTGAATCTCAGGAAGTGAGACACAAACAATGTTCTGTGACAGGACTCCAGAGGCTCTTCTTGTTCTGAGTTTTTGTGGTTATTGGCCTCCTGTAACATAACAGTTTCAATCTAGTATTCATTTCTGCACTGAGAGAGACTGTGTTCTGAATGTCCTCTCTATCTGACCCTTCCACCTGAATTCTTTTTCAGCTCACTGGGGATCAGCTTTATGTGTTCAGTATACTGCAATTAGCACATTATTCTCCAGAAACCATGGAGTATAAACCTTGCAAGTTAATAAAATAAATTGAACTATAATCCTGGTTGAATTTCCTAAAGTCAACCTCCTGTTACTCTCTGAGATTCCCTATATGGAGTTTCTTTACCATTTGGACTAAATGAAGCTCATTTTCTCCATTTGCATCTCACCATTAAGAAAAAAACCACTTTCTACTTAGGAATTTTTATATTATTGTTCATACTAGATTCTGGGTAATCTCATTATTAACAGATTAAATTGAACTAAGCAAAAGCATTTAACAAATGTTATTTTCTCCAAAGTTGGAAGGTTTTGGGGATTTTTAATATCTTTTTACATGAAAGAAACACCTCCATAAGTCTTAACTACAGTTGTTATAACTTAGTGATGAACATTTTGAATATTTTTTTACTTCTTTGAGTTAACATTATCTAGACCATTCTGTATCGTGTTAAGGAAAGCCATATATCATCAGAATCTGGACCTTAGTCAGAGGATAAGATGATAAAAACATCATCATAGTCATATCTGTTGCCCTCAGTAGTCCTTAACAGCAAATAGCAAATGTGTTTTTTTCTCTGTAGCTTCTCAAATTGCAGAAAAATCTATTTCATGCTAAGTACTCAAATACAAATCAAGTTCTATAAAGTTAACTTTCAGAAATGTTGGTGATATTTCAAACCCTAAGACAGAATCAGTTTAAAGTTTCATCCACAGCCTCTGGTACTATTGTACTTTCCAGAAAGGGATCTGTCTTTTCTCTTCCTTATATAAGTGCCCTTCCTTCCAAAGACACCCAACAGGATTACATGTGCAACTGACTCTTTGATTTCTAAAAACATCACCACTGAACTTATTTCTGTTCTGACAAAAAGATCTTATAAATGCCTTAAATAGATAAGTTTCAGACCTCTGATTTTATTCCTTGGTAATGGATAGAGTTGAGAGAATAGATTCAGTTTTCTGACATCTCCAGCGCTAAATAAGACAAACCTCCTGGATAGTTTCAATTTTCATGGGCAGATAGCTTACTAAATTAGAATCTAGTTGTCCTTGAATGTCTGTATCAGGATGGACACTTCCAGTCTCTGTGTAGGTGGGCTTAGCTGAGTGTCCTAAAATCTCATTTAAATGCAGCTCATGGTCAGTTTAAACCCTATTCATGCCAACTGAGTAGGGAGAGTTTCAATGTTTTCATTAGCCTCCACATCAGAAGGTTGGCAAGACAATCATACAGGTTTTTATTTCTTCATCTTAAAATCAGATGTCATAAGTTCGGAACTGTATATCATTTAAGAATCCAGAAGGGAAAATGTGATTCCTATAGAAAGCAGTGGTCAGGACTATGCATAATCTGAAAAAGTTATACAGCCAAGAAACGTGCTGACCACCATATTAGCCATCTTTTCATCACTAGGACAAAGCACCCGACACACACAGAGTAAAGGAGGAAGGGTTTTGTGTCTCACGGTTCCTCGTGACGGCTGCTGGCTTTGCGACACCAACAACATGGGAAAAGAGCGTGGTGTCCTCATGGCAGCCAGGAACAGAGATAGCAAGAGAGAGCCAAAGAGCGAGGAAAGGTCTAGGAACCAGACGTACCCTTCAAACCCCAGTGACCCACCCTGTTCACTTAAACCCCACCTCCTCAAGAGCCCATCTAGCTATGAAGTTAGCAATGGGTTAATCTGCTGATAGAGTCCCCTCTGGGCATTACTCTGAATACTGCTGCATGGAGGACCAAGCCTTCAACACACGAATCTTTGAGGGACAGTTGGTATTTAAAACAGAAAAACCAGCATTCATCATTTCATTCTAAGATAACACATCACCATGCAAGCAAAATATCTATCAATGCTTTTCATTAAATGTGCGCATTGTAAAAGAGCATTCATTTCAAACTTCACTCATGGGTAAGTCACTAACCAGCTGACTACTGGAACAGTAAGTGGTATTTCTACAGTGAATGTAGAGAGTTCATTTCTGTGCATGCAATTGGGTCCCCTCATGAGGTGGAGATCTTCAGTGAGACAGGATGTCAGAAAAGGAGCATGAGAACTTTCATCGACTGGATCAATAGTTTAGTAAATATTTATTAAGTAAGCCAGTGTGTACGAGGTTCTAAGTCATTTAGTAGAAAATGAAAAATCAATAAATTGTATTTCTAAATTTAAAGTGCTCCTATAAATTTTT
>RJWM01050666.1:0-10689 GCA_004363535.1 Dasyprocta punctata
TGAGAATCAAAACTTACTGATCTTCTCCTTAGAAAAATTTACATCCAGACCCACAATTTTATAAAAATTTTAGGTGATTTAACAGATGTAAAACCTTTCAAAGAACTCTGTCCTCGAGTAACATTGCACAAGTCTCTTGCAAACAGTTTTACAACTTGTTCCACTTTGGTGAATGATAAAAATTCCATGTATTTTTAAAGCACCAATTGTAAAACAGACTGGACATCATGGCTTTTGAGAAAAAGGAAAGAACAGAACAGAGAAGTAAAGCTTTTCCTATTCCAAAAGCCCCCTTCCAGTTCCTGAAAGTGAGGGTCCCACAGACACAAGAGGCAGGAGGGCATATCTAACAAGATGCGTGTCAGAGCACACTTCATCGAATCAGCTTCACCACCAGGCCTCAGGAAGCTGCCGGGCAGGAAATAAATCTATAATCTGCAGATGGATAATCACGTGCCCAGTAGCTGAAGCCAGGGGTTCTGAAGGGAAGCGTGGACGAGCAGATACGGGAGAGAGTCCATCCTCCCTGTCACACGCGGCGTCTGGAGGGCTGGCGCGGCTGGAGCTCACCACCCCATTCTCCCTTGAGCGAGGCCGGCTCTGAGCACTCACGCTGGTTCCACTTGATAGATCAGGACCAAGACGGGAGAGCCTGGGACACCAGGCTTCGCTCACGTGGATGCACTGCTGGATTGCGAGCTTCCGGTTCCTGTCCCGCTGCCGCCATAGGATTTACCCTGGTCTGTCCTGCCCCAGAACTGGAGTTTCCCACTCCTCTTCTCTGGCAATTCGGGTAAGAAAGAGATGGCTCGTGAGCAGCCCCTCGGCGGGAGAGACGGGGCTCAGGGGTCTTTGAGGACATGTTCAACTGAACGTGCTGCTTTCGCAGTCCTAGGGATTGAAGATTTGAGGTTTTAGTTTTCAGTGATAGAAGCAGGAGGAAACTGAGAAGGAAGTTATTTGTTCTAGATTTCTCTGTTGGAGAGCCTTACCTGGGGCTGCTGTTCAGGAGGCTGACTATGAACCTCGTGATGCCAATTCTCAGAAGCCATTCTGAAGACGTACTCACACAGGTAAACAGAGCTACGCATGCGCACTTCCCCCAGCCTTGGAAATCACCTAACTCTCCAACCTGAAAAATCATTAGGGACACTGCTTCCCGGAATTCACTACAGCCAAACTGTGTTTTTTGTTTAACAACTTCCCTTTAAATGCACTTCGAACCTAGTGCTCCTCTTTTTACCTAGTCTTATTCCGAGCAATAATATCCATGACATAACAGAGCATGCGTGGTAGCTATTTTTCTATATAAATACATACTATTAAAT
Organism: Dasyprocta punctata; assembly: GCA_004363535.1. NCBI lineage: Eukaryota > Metazoa > Chordata > Mammalia > Rodentia > Dasyproctidae > Dasyprocta > Dasyprocta punctata. Next base: position 1,329 of record RJWM01050666.1, read on the forward strand.
AAAGGTATTTATGTATGTGGTAGCTGAAAAAACCACGTACACTGCCATCAATGTGTGTACCTTTGGTTTGATAAATGAAGGAAAATGTGGTATGTTCACACGACAAAGTATTGTCCAGGCTTCCATGAAAAGCTTTCTGTTTGCCTCCAAAGGAAAGGCTTGATAATATGCAAAGTGAGGTTAAAAAAGCAATACACAGTAGTAACAAAAATGTGTAAACATTCATAGGGAAATTCACTAAGCTAAGTCTGTTTGTATGCAGGCAGTAGCTGAAATGCCGACTTCTCAGTGCGTTTTTGTATCTCACAGCAGGGAGCGTGTAGTACTCGGAAACCAGGGCAGAAGCGCCCTCCGTCCTGGCCTCTCATGAGGCCTCAGTGTGCCTGTGAGCTGGGGGCACCCACAGATGCCCTCGCTGCAGTGGATCAGACGGCGAGGGCTCTGCGCCCGGGCTGCAGTGAGCGGACACAGTCTGTGCCCCCACAGGAACCAGTGCCGCTGCTTTGTTTAAACTCTTCCTTCTCGTTTGGCTGCGCCGGGATCAGATGGCTTCCCAGTGACTGAAGTGGGGAGAGTCGAATAAGCCCCTCTGAGGACAAACAGATGTCCAATAAGATGCAGTGACTTTGATTGGACTGTCAGTACCCGAGACCTCCCAGAGACACCTTGAAAGCCGGCCCTCAAGGCGTTTTCACAGGGCTCTCCCAGCTCCGGCGGGGACCCTGCCTGGCCTTCTAAGACCCACGAGAATCAGAAACAGATGAGGACTCAGCCTCCGTTCCCATCCTCGGGAACCTTTGTCCCCTCCAATCCCACAGTGCCCCCTGGGAAAGCAGCAGCATGCTCTCGTGACCGGCCAGCCCCCCGGTTCACGGCCACAGTGATGCAGGTGAGTATTTATGCATGTAGGAAAGATAAGAATAAATTCATAGTGACAAAAGGTCATGGCTAGCAAGGATAAGCAAGGAGACCCCAGAGCTGTGTTTGGAGAGAAACGCTGGCCACCAAGGGTGAGCGAGCCCTGGGGTGAGTCCTGGAGATTGAAGGTTGAACAACAGAATCCTAGGCTCCACGCAGCATAAGGCTTAGGTCCCCCATCAAGCCAGATACACACACACACACACACACACACCCAGATAGTGTCCAGTTACCATCAGTCCTGACAGCAAAGGGAACTCCGCTGGCTAAGGGGATCTCCCAGCGCTGTTCCTGTAGGTTATCAGGGATTACTGCTGGGAAGGTGAAAATCTGCAGCACCTTCTAGGTATAAGGGAGAAGTGGAAAGAAGCAGGGGCATCGCCTCTCGCATTCTGCCCTCCTGCTAATCACCCACTCCAGTGATCCCAACAGACAAAGCTGGACTTCACACCTGAAGCAGCCCACCCGGGCCACCCCAGCAAGGGCAGAGCAGTACGAACCCTCCTCTGTTTCACTCTGCTCCCTTCCCAGTGCTCTGGAAGCCTCAACCAGATAACAGCCTCAAGTCTTTGACCTAGATCCAAGCACATAGTTCCAATATGAGAGCTCTTCCAAGGCAAATTAAAGAAGAATGTCACATCAAAGTGAGGCTCGCATGTGGCCCAGACATATCATGTTGCCAGTGTCCTGAAGAATAGCTGTGTCAGACACATGATGACTACAATTAAAACCTGATCTTGACTCAGATCCTTTTGTTGTTTAAGAATGTGAAAAGCATCTTAATTCCTTTTACAACCTATAAATCCTTCTTTCTGTACAGAGTATTTGAAGGCTGTATCATGAAGCTGGAAAATAGTGATCAAAGGTACTTAGGGGCAGGAGGGTTGTTGGGAGAAATGCAGACGACCTACCAAGTTTATGTAGGAAGAAATCCCAGCTAGATTTCAGGGTCACCCTCAGATTTTAGTGCATTGTATCAAAATGAATCCAGTGACTGACCCAACTCAGCGTATATATTAAACAATGCAATCTTTAATTGCATTTAAATAAGAATTGAATGTCTACTTTTTCATGAGTAAGATGCAAAAAATGAATTAATAGCAGTATCCATCAATGATTTTTTGCTTTGTTTTGCTTCTTTTTTTAGCAAAAGCTATGTGTGTATGTGTGCAATTTTGTATAGACCATTTCTATGAAAAGAAGGAGAAAGATTTCTGTGGTGAAACAGTCTTGACTTTCCTGCAATACTTCTTCTATCTCTTAATAAAGGAGTTCCTGGGGTTGTCAGACAAAATACAATTTAGTGTTATGATCTTAATAGGCTTTATTTTAAATTCTAAAATCAGGCAATACTCTGTTCCATAAAACAGAATAAGTGTTTTAATGGGCTTAGCAGAAGAGTGTGATCCTACAGACAGAAAAGGGTTAGAGAAAGCAAAAGCCAAACAACAGCAGAATCAGAAAGCTCACTGGTCATTTCAAAATTACTTTTCTTGTAAGGCCAGGGCAGGGAGGATTAAGGTAGAGAGAGAACATCATTATCATGCCAACTGCAACCACCCTGTCTGGGAAATTTGGCTATTATCTCTCTACTCCTGACCTCTTGGAGGACCAGATGAAGAGTTTAGTTTCCATTTGGTGAGCAGAGCTTAACATGAGTGACAATGTTGTTTGGCCTGACCTTCAGGGCCCACTGCGGAGATTAGTCCTAAATGATGACCTCTTGACATTACTATTTAATACTGATTATATGACCCTCAGGTAAAAAATTTAAAAATATTTGCTGGCCCCTCTTGCAACTAGATGTGACACAGAGGTTGCATGTTAAGAGTGTCAGAGCCACTGCACAGGGGTACAGAGCTCGTACCCTCAGCTGTGACTTTCGGACAGATAGGATTTTCTTCTGTCTGGGATCTTTCCTTGACAGCAGCTTAGGCTACAGCCTAACATGAGGAGACACGGTTTCATAATAGCAATGTTCACATGAAAGGAGCGGACGGGTTGAGCAGAAGGTGAGGGACAAGTGAAGGGCAGCTTGGTAGGAGGAGCAGCACGGGTATAAATGAGCACTGTGAGATATCGCTGAGCTCGGTCCCGAAGGGACAGCAGAATGTGCAAAGGAAGAAGAAGAGGTGCCTGCACAGGGTCTCCTGAGGGGTTGACAAGGGGCAGCTGAAAGGCTGTGTGGGCCATGGTGATTCAGTGTTGTGCCCATGGTGGGTGCTCAGTAGGTATCTGAGTGATCGCGATCGATGTGGGGCCCCAGTGTCCACCTCAGCTCTCAGGACCTGAGAAACGGTGGCTCCTCGGCCTGTGTTCCACAGCTCCAGCAGAACATGTGAGGCTGGGTAGTTTCTAAAGGAGAGAAATGCGGTGCAGCGGGCTGTGAAGACGGAGCGGGGGCCGGGAGCCCTGGACGCACACAGTACCACGTGGCTGAGCAGCGCAGGAAGAGGGATGATTTAACTCCCAGAGCATCCAGAGAGGAGGGCGGTCCTGCTGGCATCTTGATTTTAGAATGGTATAACCTGCTTCAGCTTTTTGATTTCCAGAACTAAATAATTTATGTAGTACATTTGTGTTGTTTTAAGCCAAAAGAAAGAAGAAAGAGAGAGAGGAGACAGGGAAGAATGAATGAATGATTGGATGAATGAGTGAATGAATGAAAGAGGAGAGATGGAAGAAAAGAAAGAAAAGAGAGGAAGAAAAAGAAGAGGGAAGAGAAGAGAAAAGCAAAAGGATAGAAGATTAATTACCTCACAGTTCTGGGGGCTGAGGTCCAACCTTGGGTGGCCGCATCTGTGAAAGGCCTTGTGCTCTGTCATCATACATGCAGAAGGGCAGGCAGGCGCATGTGATGGGTACAAAGTCAGTGAGGTGAGCTTGCTCTACAATGACCCACCTCCTGGGTAACTGGTCCAATCCCACAAGAGTGAGAAGTTACTTAGTCCTGCGACAATTAACCCACCCTGGGGCTGGGACTGTAGCTCAATGGTTGAGCTGTGCCTTAGCCAGTACCAAGCCCTGGGTCCAGCGCCAGCACCAAAAGCTAAGGCAAAGCCAAAGAAAGTCCACCCATGAGCCTGGCATTGGCCTTTCTTAGCAACCTAACCTTTTCTTTTCTTTTTTCAAAATTTTTTTTATTTTAAAGAGAATAAAACCAAACCAAACCAAACAGAATAAAGCAAATCAGAACTGAACAATGCAAGTGATGCAGGACTTCAAGACAAGACAAGAAGGAATCAGCAATGGCTACCACAGTGCCTCTCATTTTCTTTACAATAGCTGTCCATGCCATCACACACAGTAAAATCAAACAAAACAGAGCAGAATAAAACCAATCAAAGCAAAAGGATGAAAGCATCATAGGACTTCAAAATAAGATAACAGGAAATCAACAATGGCTACCATTCTTATGATTTCCTATTATTTTGTTTTGAAAACCTAACCTTTTCTTACAGTCCCTATGACCTCCCAACACTGCCCCATGGGCATGCCACTGCACAGTGGCTTCAGAGAGAACAAACCAGGGCAGTGGGTAGCATGGTACACACGGTATCTGAAGAAAATCAGCTTGGCAGAGGCCGTGGTGGAAAAGCCAAGAAACAACCCCATAGGCTGGGGCACTGGGGAGGAGTTCACGTGATCTGTCATCCAACATGGCGCACCCCTGTGTGTTGTTGATAATTACTCTAACCCCCCATCTAATCCCAGGGTCTGGGCAAAGCATAATGTGTGGTCAACGTGGATGCACTTCTGAGGTTGCACCTGGGATCTTTAATAATCCTCTAATTTTTCTGTATTTTTCTACCTTTCATGATCTGTCCAAATTGACTGGCTATAAGATGGGGCACATCTTCTGCTGCATGTGCCATTGCGTGCTGGGTGAGAAAGGACCCTCCTTTTCAGGACTGACTTTTGCCTAGCACTGGGTCCTCTCTTCATAGGCTCTGACTGTTGATTATGTCTGAGGTACAGCCTTTCTCTAGTAGCTAATTTGTCACTTTTAAAAAGCAGCCACAATCAATAACCATTCTGTAGACTGTAATTAACTGAAGTTCTCCCCCTTGGCTGAAGAACATTGAGGGTAGCATCCTGGGAACTTCTCTACGTGGAAATCCACAGGCAGGGTAAGGGTGGGGGCCTGGGGGGCCCTCCAAATCAGATGCCTGTGAAGAGAATGCTGCACAGAGACCCCTTAATTCAAGGTGCACTAATTTGGGGATCAACTCAACACAGTTGGAATTTTTCATGTCCTCCTTTATTTATTTTTTATTGAAAAGTGTATTTAATGGTGAAAAACAAAAACAAAACAAATATTTACAAAAGCATCAAAATATGAAATAGCGATAAATCTCATCACAAAATTTACAAGACCTATATACAGAAAACTAGAAAACATTACACAGAAATTAAAGATTTCAAGACCTATTTTTTTTTTCAAGACAAGGAGGTAAACAAATTGCTCTCCTCCAGGGCACAGTGGAGCAGCCAGCACGACCTCTGCTGGGTCTGTGTCCTCGAGCAGGAAGTTTGGGCTGGGAGGCAGGTGGACACACGCTGAGGGGTCACATAGGAGCCCAGCAGACTCAGGCCATGGACACACCCTGTGCCACCTAATGGGATTTTAGTGGAGTCCAAGGTTTCCCAGCCACCACCCATATTCAGTCCCAAATGGAAACCCTTGTCATATAGGGTGTAAGAGACCCCAGAATCTGGGCCATCTCCCGGATCAAGGCTGTGGTTCTACAGCTATGGAAGCAGGGCCTGGAAAACCAAGGGGCTCCCTAGAGGCCACGTGAGTAATGGTGAGATCAACCTACCGGCTCTGCTATAGATCGGGGTACCAAATATGTCAAAAGAACTTGCTGAGCTGGGGTGATGATGGGAAGACAGGAGTGAGAGGAGACCTCTCCAAAGGAGCCCGGAAGGTGACACGCCCTGAGCGCAGGGGCGACTGCAGCAAAGACCAACCACCGCTGATCCAGCCCCTGGCCAGGAGTCGGCGATGGCTGAGGGTGTCCTCAGCACTGCTGGTTCTTTCCAGCTGGGAATCACAGCGTCCCACAGAATGTGGGTCCTCACAGCCTGCTGCTCTGGGGCACACATACGGGTTCTGGGCATGACTGGAAATGGAATTAAAACCACAGCACACAAACTTCCAAACACTTAGACCGGTTTGTATATCATACCACATTTACCAAATCTTTCCTACTTTTCAAGGCTATTGCACTTGAAAGTTTTGTAAACTCAGTCAGAGGTCATCCGAGGTGTGGCTTCCCAAGAAATGAGGATGAAACAATCGCATCACCATCCTCCCTTCAGAGCCGTCTCATCTCACTGTATTTTTATTGATCCTTTCTATAGTCTGTAGTTTTGAAAGGTGACCAATGACAATCTATTTCCTGAACCATTCTGCCCAGCTTGTGTCAAATAGAAGCTGAGCAAGAAGGAACATGTGTGATCACAAAGTCTCCTCCGAATATGAGTCAGAAACTAAGCACATGCTTAGTGATCGCTCACAGCCATTCCAGGAAAACCGGGCCTTGGAGCACGTGGGCTCATTCAGCGGCACACAGCACGAGCAAGGCAGGGTGGGATCGCACAGCGATGTCTTGAGCTGCTGTTGTCATTTTCTCCTTGTTGCCCGCACTGTACACTCCCTTCTGCAGAAGCAAGAGCACAGTCATCCTTTGGTACCCAAGGGGCGCCAGTTCCAGGAGCCCCTCAGATCCCGAACTCCATACACAAGTGAGCCCGTCGTGTCACACCTTATGCTGGCACGGCACCCACACACGTCCACTGCGCACTTCAGGTCATCTCTAGATGACTTACGATGGCAAAGGCAACGCCATTGCTACGTAGATAGTTGTTCTTTATTTTAAGGGAAAAGTGGCAAGGAAAATTTCTGTACCTGCTGAGTACAGATGTGCTGCTATTTCAAATGTTATTGATCTGTGATTGGTTGAATCTGTGGATGTGGAATCCAGATGGGAAAGACCAGCTTTCCAACAGTTCAGGACAGGGTGATTTAAATTCGAAATGAAAGGCCACATGTGGTGGTGCAACCTGTGATCCCAGCAGTCTCTCTCGGAGGCAAAGGCAGAAGGGCAGCAAGTTTGAGTCCAGCCTGGAAAACTTAGCAAGACCCTGTCTCAGAGTAAAACTTAAAGGACTGAGGATATAGCTCAGTGCGAAGGGCCTGGATTCAATCCACAAAGGAATTTCTTTTCCAAGACAAAACCACTGTCACCTTTTCTGTGGCCTTCTTCCCCGGGGACCAGGCCGCGAGCACACACACTCCTCGTCTCCCTTCCCAACCTCTCCTCACTGCCTCTGGCAAGTGCGTTTTCCCGCAAACCTGGTCTGACATCTCACTCAAACAGAGGAGCACATTGCCAGAAACCGGCGTGGAGGGAGGGAAACACACAGATCCACTCCTTGGCATTGTCACGTCTAGGATGTGGCTCGGCTGTCACACGCTGGAGGGCGTGGGCTGGGGGAGTACTGTGCGATGTGCAGCCCTTTGCAGTTGCGAGCGGCAGTGGGGCGGACACAGGTAGACGCGGGCTTGCTGAGCGTGGCCCTTGTGCTTCAGGAAGTGCTGGAGAGTCCAAAGCCCCGCTTCACACAGTTGTCTCAGTGCTGGGGAACCGAAGTGCAAGGCGCTCGTATGGCTTCCTGAGCTCGGACCTGTACCAGTGTCCACGGTGAACCCGCCGACGCTCAGCAGTACCCGCCAGACCCAGCTCTCCGAGCCGGCAGCTGAAGGTTCCACCCGAGACTCAAGGAGACGTTTCTCCAGAGCGGGACAGACGACGTCTGCCGATGCGGCTCCCAGGCAAGGTCCCTGGGAGCCCGGGGCTCTGACCTGGGCGTGGGCACAGAGGGGCTGCTTTAGCCTTCCGCCCTCAGCTCCTTAAGCTCCTGGTGGCTCGGGGGCCTGGCCAAGGCGCTGAGCTCCAAGGACCCGAGGTCACGCTCATTGTCCTTCCCTAATGTCCAGTGGCAGTGTGTCCTGGTGCCTCTGCTTCCCTGGCTGTTTATGGCAGGCAAACGTCCCACACGGGTCACCTCCCTCGGTCAACTGGGCGGTCATTCCTGGGCTTCACCGAAACACAGAGGCCACCAAGGAACTAGACGGGGAGCCCAGCCTCTCCAACTCTGGAACTCAGCCTGCACTCGAGGGCAAGAACGGTCAGCTCCGTGGGGTCTGGCTGCAGCCCACGCTGAAGGCAGCCGCCCCCACTCTGCCCCCGTCACTCACGACTTCCCCGGAGACGGTGACCGCGGCGTCCACTTGTCCATCGGGCTGCTTTTCCCAGCGAGCCCCAGAGAAGTTGCCCACCTAGGTGATTCCACTGGACTCACACCTTGGGGGTCCTCAGCCGTGGTAGGGGAGGTAAGGCTTCCTCCTCCACACGGTGTGTGGCGGCCCTACAGGGACAGACGATACGGTCCTCGGTCTGACACCCGGTCAGGAGCTGCACGGCTCTGTGGCCTCTGCCTCAGGGCCAGGACATTGACCTCAGACCTCTGCTTCTCAAGACCCCGGTGAGAGCCCTCCCTCCAGGGCTTTCCCATCTATCAAGGGTTTTTTGTTTGTTTTTTGGTACTGGGAATCGAACTGACAACCTCATGCTTGCCAGGCAGGCGCTTGTGCCTCTGAGCTAAACCCCTGGCCCTTTATCAAGGCTCTGAAACAAGGCTTAAGCCTGGCTCTTCTAGCACCTCCCACCTTCCTGGATTGGTCAGAGTGCACGGCACTGCTGTCTGTGGAAGGGGCTCCGGGTAAGGGAGGTCGAGCCCCAAACCCAGACGCCAAGGAAGATCCCAGTGTCGCCGCTCTGTGCTGCTTTCTGCTGCCTCGTGACTCCTGGTCAAGCTTTCCACACAGACCGGCCGGACAGGCACCTCCCCGGCAGTGGGGCGCTGAGACACGGTGCCCCAGGCCGGAAGAAGCTCAGGGCAGTGCAGCCTGAGGTGCCCACCGCAGCTGTTTAAATCCAGAGGGGTCTGGTAATGCCTCAGAGAATGAGAGCGCGATTTGGATAGAGATCTGCCGCAGAAAGGCTCTAGAGGGCAAACGAGACGCCATACCCATGAGGAAATAGGGTGCTGGCGACTGTCCCCGAGGGGCAGCAAGGGTCCCGGCCCTGGGAGTCCCCAGGACTCCGAGAAGGAGGCAGCTGGCCTGGCCAGTGACCCTGGAGCAGGCGCCCGAGTGGCAGAGTAGAATCCAAGGAGAGCGGGGACCGATCCTTGGGGACAAATAAGTGCGTCCCACATCCAGACGCTGGGTCCCTCCAGCAGGGCTGTGCTCCAAGGGAAGCTGGCCTTCCGGGGGCTCCTGTCTGCAGGTACAGCGCCACGCGGTCTCACGGCTGACTCAGCCGGATTGCCTGGCCGCCCCCCCGAGCCTCCTCTCCGCTGCCCTCAGGCC
>RJWM01050667.1:0-10695 GCA_004363535.1 Dasyprocta punctata
GCACTTCTGTTTTTCTTTTTGATTTTTGTTGATCTTCCCATTTGCTTCAAATTTTCTTGATCTCTTACCATGCAGATACAGCAAAATTCAAAATGCTGTTACTGGGTGTTCAATAATATGTTTCAGCTGTGGCTTTATTTTTATTTTATTTTATTTTATTTTTTTTGTGGTGTAGGAGGAGAATTAGAGAGGGGAGAATGAGAAAGAGACTGACATTCTCAGGGAAAAAATAATTCAATGTTTTGAAAACAGAAAATGTGCTTAATTTTTTGTATCTTGTCTTGGTTATCAGAACTTGTTTTACACACCAAGAACTCCTTCCATGGTGGTGGACTGATTATTTCAAATCCAAAGGGCAGAATCAGTTTCTATAATTGAGTTTAAACAATCAGTTCACTAAGCATATTTATTTCCAATCTCTTGCTCTCATCTATTAAAGAATAAATTCTCCACTCCAGATACAGGTTGTTTTACTGAAGAATTCCTCCTTGAAAATCATCTCTACATTCTTGAGGGTCCTCTTGTCATAGATTATTAGTACTTACTTGATCACATGTTCAAGTGTTCTTGGAAATTCTCTTTTGGCATCTCATTTACTACCTGTTTGATCTTTCTCCAAGAATTCTTCTTGATCAAAACCCCGTAGCCAGTGATGTTTGTCCAAATTCTTTCAATATCAATGAATCACTCTCCAAGTTTTAAGTCTACCTAAACATTTGTAAATCATGCTGTTTTATTCATGTTACTATTTCTTAAATTATATATACTTCTTGCCATATTAGCAAGGTTCAGGGATTACATTTTCCTTTCCTGTATTTTACTCAATTTCTCCTAATCCAAAGAGCAGTCCTTTTTTCACATATGATATGATTGACTAATAACATGATTTTCTTTAATAATGACTTAAATCCTATAATTATCAAGTGGAGAGATCATGATAGCACACAATGTCAGGGTTTGCTAAGCATACTCCTAATCCTTTGGGGGATCCTTTTGACAGCCTCTTTGACCTCCCTGTTGCGAAGGGTATAGATAATAGGGTTGAGAAAAGGAGTAAGAAAAGTGTACACCAAGGACAAAAGCTTGTCTCTGCCCTCAGCACGCACCACAGGTGGCCCCACATACACAATGAAAGCAGAGCCAAACAGCAACATTACTACAGTTATATGGGAGGAACAGGTAGAGAAGGCCTTGGCACGACTGGTAGCTGAAGGCAGCTTCAGTACAGATTTCAAAATGCTTCCATAAAATCCTAAAATAATACCAAGATTGCAAGTAGTGATAAAGCCAATCACCAAATTACAGACCTGAGCTTGCCAGCCTGTATCCACACATGCCAACCGCATTAGAGGGGCCAGGTCACAGAAGTAATGGGCCACTTGTGTGGAGCAGTAGGGCAGAGTGGCAGTGAGAGTGGCTGGCACAAGAGCAGATGAGAAGCCAGCCAACCAAGTGGCCCCTGCTAACCATTGCTGTACTTGCGTGCGCATAAGGGCATGATAGTGGAGTGGGTGACAGATGGCAAGGTAGCGATCCAGTGCCATAACACACAACAGGAAACACTCACTCATGCCCAAAGAATGAAAAAAATACAGCTGTGTGAAGCATGTGACTGAAGAGACGGGTAAACTCCCACTCAGCAAGTTGTGCAGCAGGGTGGGCACCGTGGTGCTGACATACCAGAGCTCCAGGAAGGACAGAACGCTGATAAAGAAGTACATGGGTGTGGAGAGTCCAGCATCTGTTTTAACCAGGACAATTATGAACAAGTTCCCTGCAAGAGTAAAGAGATAAACGCACAGGATTGCCAAGAAGGCAAGAGGTCCTAGGGTTCCATCGGTAGTGAAACCAGCAAGGATGAAAGTCTGGATCCAAGTGTGATTGATATAATCCATGATTCCATGAGCAAGTGGTAAAGGAAGAATATAAATATCTTCAAGTCTCTTTAGAAATTTTTGTAAAACCCAAAGCATAGAATACATAACCCGAAAAAGATATACAGGTTATCAAATCAACCACCTCCACATCGCAGAAGAACTGAATAGTATGTGTCAAAAAAAATTTACTCAAAAATGCTCTGCCACAGGTGGCAAAGAGTTCATACTGCTTGCTTCACAAAGAAGCAGTTGTTCTACTGTGTAGTACCAGAGTTTTGAGTCCTGGGATTTTCTCCCACATTCCCTGCCAGGAAACCTAAGTCAGGAAAATTCTACTGCTCCTTCTTCTACTTTCCCAGATGAAATCCTACATGACACCTTAATATATACCCCGAGTATATATTCTTGTTTTTAATAAAAAGCAATTATACAAAGCTTTTAGAAATGAGACATGTACTTTCTGGAAAATGACTTCTAAGATTCCTTTCATATGTCTCTCTAGAGCTCATCAACATTCTCACTATTGGCTAAAAGACAAAAACAAAGAATTGCAGGTATTCTGCTACTATTTGTCAAAGCTCAACCTGCAGAAATGAATGAGTAATTAATAACCACATAGGGTACATTCTTATAAGGGCCTCAAAGGGAGTCATGCATCTGTATTTCTAATAGGTTTTGGGAAGGGAGAAAAAGAAGGAAGCAAGGTTCATTGTTTTGTAGATCAAGAAGGGTTAGGGTTAGCAGTAGGGTTAGGTAGTGTAATAAACGAAGTATTCTTTTGGAATTGGCTTGGAAATTTGTTTTGGCACTAAACTCGATGCACATTGGGTCTGATCATTTCTCTACTCTTTACCTCAACTTCCTCTTCTTTAAAAGGAAAGGTGTCAGCGTTTGTTTTTAAAGTTATTAAGTTGTTAGTCTATGCTTCCTAAAGTCTTTGAAAGGCATTTGTCAGGCTAGCTCTGATGCTCCACATTAACTTACTGACATTTTTAAAAAATCTGAACTCTAGTCAGGCTAACTCAGGAAGGCTAAAGGCCACATTCTAGTTTTCTTCTCTTCTTTACGACTTCTGCTGACTTGGAAGGCAATGAAACTCATTGCATCCTTCATCGCATCCTTTCTTCCCCAAGATGCTTTTCTAGCTATATTTCATGTTTCTAGAAGTGTGGGTTTTCCCAGGGGCTCTTTTCTATATGTTCCCTGGAGTTGCTATGACTAGCTTTCAGTACAGGGCCCTCTGGGGCAGGAAGTTGGGGAGAGGGAAATGAAATAGATGAAGTTCTTTGCATACAATTTTGTTAAATTTTACAAACCTCTCTTTGGGGATCTTGATTGTAATACTAAGGACATTGTCTCCTCTGAACCACTAGAAATTTTGCAGTTATCAGGGTGCATGATGCATGTTTTAATCCCAGTACCATAAGGACTGAAGAAGGATCCCAAGTTCCAGTTCATTCTGGCCAACTCAGTGAGACCCTGTCTTAAAATAAGGAAAATAGAAGTAGCTATAAATGAAGCAAAGTGGTAGAGTGACCCTGGTTTCTAGTAGAGAAAAAATACAGATTATAATCTGCGTATTCTGGAGCTTGCATATAAAGAATAAAACATTAGACATCCCAAAAGTAAAGATCATCTTCTTAAAAATTCTCTTTTTAAGATTTCTCATGTGTCATCGCTAGCTGCAGTGCCCAATGAACATCATCTATAAGCGTACCATCTTTATTTTTGTGCTAACCATTCCCATCTTTGCATTCCTACTACCACACCATTTTCATGGTATACATTATTATATTCATTGTCCCAGTTGTTCCTCACCAGATTATATTACACAATAGTATGTAAATACTTTAGAGTCAGAGTGGGCAAACTTTCCTGAATGAACAAGTAGTAAATATTTTACACTTTGTGAGACCTACAGTCTCTGTCACAACTACTCAGCTGTGCCCTTGTAGCACAAGTGTAGCCACTAACAACAGGTGAAGGAATGGATGTGGCTGTGTTCTGATAGAAATGCATTTCTAAAAACAGAAGGCCGGTATTTCACTTCTCATGTTTTTATTTACATTAAACGTACTTTAATCAGCATAATAAAAAGATAAAATTTATGCACATTAATAGATTAACATATATATTTTTATATATATACATATAATGTTACCATTTAATTATACAGCATCTCCTCTGCTATAAAGAGGCCTTTATTGAGGGGACGGGAGGGCTGCAGAAGACATGCAAGTACCCTCGGTGGGAGCAAAGGAGCACAGGAACTTTTATTAGGTCTGGTTAAGGCAGGAGTCCACAGTCAGATGGGGAAGTCATATTGGTATCAGATTGGGCATCACTTTGGCATATGTGGGACCAGGAGTGGGAAGTTTATTTTGGGTTGAGGAAAAATGAAGAAGGAAGTCAGTTAAGGTATTGTTGTTGGATCCTTTCCTATTTTGCACCAGTGGCATGTTAACTCAGCATAACACACATGGAAAAAAACCCCTCACTGATCCTATTTGGTCCATAAAGCACAGTTGAATTCAGAGCTGTAGTTTAGCAACTCCAATACATGCATATACACACAGTCAAAAACACATACCTGGTTTGTTTTGAGAAAATTTTTTGTCATCCTTTTTTGAGAATCATTCCATCTGATATGATTCCTGAGAAGATTTCTCTCTGCCAGAAATTATTCAACTAGACTAAACCCCTAAGTGCATAAAGAAATACTACATATTCTTGTTCAAGTTTTCTCTTCTTTGGGTTTCAATGTACTTGATAAATGTGTGCTTGTAGAGCCCTGTATTGTGCTCTCTTTGGCAAAATAAAGTATAATTGAATGAAAACTTTAAAGTACATTCAGCCTTTTCAGAAAGTTTTTCACTTTTCTTTGCCATTGTCTCTAGAAGAGGCACATAATATAACTACATAAGACAGTGTAAACTGAACAATTGCACAAACTGACTATATCAAAATGAAGCTTTCAGAGAAGGTTAATGCTGTCTCTGCTTGGCACTGTGGCCCACTCACCGATATCATCAATTTTGTTTCTATGTATTCAGGGCATCTATTTCATTTCCATGTATTCAGGCCATTCTTGCTCTTAATTTTGTAGGAGTATAAAATGTAAACTTTCACATTTATCATGAGCTGTATGTCATAAAGCATGTTCAGCATGAAAGATTAAGAATGGTTCAAAATTGTGTTTGTGGTTAATCATTTCAGAGGTACCTAAAAATAGTTTAGTCTTTGATTATACTATAAATATTCAGTTTATACTATAAACAAGCAGTTTTTATTTCTAAACTGAGAATTACATCTCTGTTTTCTCCTTTCTGATCAAATTTCTAACAATCTCAAAAAAATGAAAAATGCTTCTTTCATTTTTAATACTGAATTTACTACTGAACCTTTTACAAACTATAACTTCTTGCTAAGGACTTTAATCTTTGTGTAACTTTAAGTTTTTCATGTGGATTTGGCACCCTCACACATGGCCCATTTTGTCCTGTTTCTGAAAGATCATTTTAAAATGTTTTAGAATCAAAATAATGTTTTGCCATGCAAACCAAAGTTCAGTTCAGAATTTCTTCAAATGTTTTCACTCTCATAGGTCGTTAAGTCTAACAAAAATTGTTTTATAAGTTCACGTGATATCTGATTGAAAATTCCATAACCCCAATTTGTCACATTTCTTCCTTCTTGAGTGTAAAGAAAATGTTAGACTTCAGAAAAAGGTTGCCTAATTTCCTTGAACACCACTCTTAGAAATATCTATTAGGCTTTATTTCATCAGTAAACTCATTTGGAGAGATGAGATTGTTTTCTGATACTTATTTTCCCATGTATCAGTATGGTCCATCTCACCATTTATAAATCTTATGTAATAATATTAAACAGAAATTTATAATAATTTCCAAAAAAGTTTAAACATCTCTTGTTAGGTCAGATAAATATGTAACTAGATAGATAATAGATAATAAGCACTATCTCCATGATTACATTTTCTGATTATGTCTGCTGCAAAATTATGCAACTAGCTTCATTTATTATCTCCAGTGAGTTGCATCAAACTTCATTACTGTTAATTCCAATCATTTCTTTGTGGTTATCTATATTTCAACATAAATACCATCATCCATAAACAATTTTTTTCTCTTTCCAATTTTTATACTTTTAAATTCTGTAGTCTTTTCACTTACTTGCTATGCTAGCCAGTCTTTTATGTGCAATATTTGACACTAATTTAATGACATTCTTGATCTTAAAAGAAACATTTTCTTGTGCTTTTCTCTGATGTTTGACAGACGATTAGAGGATGCACTTTATCAGGATAAGGCAGTTTCTATTTGCCAATTAATTTTCTTAATCTTAAATTATGAATCATTATTGATTGCCTTTTGTTCTTGCATCAAACTAAGTACGTGTATCTTTTTTAATGTGCTATTATAATAAAATATATTAATTGTTTTTTAAACATTTCAATCTTTTTCTTTTTTTTTTGGTACCAGGGATTGAACTCACAACCTTACACCTGGCAGACAGGCTCATAGGCCACTGAGCTAAATCCCCAGCACAATCAATATTATATTCCTTTTTTTTTTTGTCCTGGAGATCAAACTCACAACCTTGAGCTTGCCAGACAGGCTGTTATGCACTGAGCTAAATCCCCAACACTCAGTATTATATTTTTAATAAGCCAAACACAATCATAATTGCTTCATAGAAATTACTGGATTTGGGTTAATGGTACAGTATTTGTTCTGAGATCTTCATAGTTCTTAATGAATGTGATTGCCCACTGATTTTTTTTTTCATATGACTAGATTGTTTTAGAATCAGTGTTAAGCTAGCTTCATAAAACGAATGTTAGTCTCTATTTCCAGGGTTTCTGTTCCTCAACATACTAACTACTTTCTCCAATATTTGGTAGAACTCACTTTGTAAGCAATCTAGGCCTGAGGTTGTCTAGTAATAATTTTAGCTTCTAATTCCATAGTATTAAGATTTTGTGTTTTTCTCAAGTTGAAATTACTGTTTGCAATTCCTCAATTTTTCTCTTAATGAATTTTGTCAATTTAAAATTTGAATGAATTAACATTCTCTGTTAATAAAATAACTTTTTGATTTCAAACTTAACTATGCCTGTGGTTATAAAAATCTTACATTGATTGTCTTTAAAAACATTCACTCCTCTCTCCATTCTATTTTTATTAGTGTTGTCAGGAATTTTTTTCAGTTTTTTTTTTTCTAAAAAACAAGATTTACCAATACCAAATAGATTTGTTAAATTTATAACTTACTTATTCAATTCTGAAGTGATTATGTTATTTTTGGAAGCAGAGATCTATTTAAGATTAATAATCTCTTCATTTCATTGACATTTATTTTATGGTCTAGAATCTAATTAAAATTGTGCTCGAAAATCGTGTATTTTCTATTTAACTTCCAATAGGTGGGTCTGGTTAGTTATTCGCTTCAAAGTGTTCAGCATTTATTTAGGGTTTGTGTGCCTTGTATTTTGTTTACGCTAGGGAGGTATTTCAAGCATCTTACTATGAAAGTATGCACATTATTATTGAGTTTCCATTTGTTAGAAACAAATTCTTGACATACACAATATAAAGGAGGAAAGATATATTTTGCCTCATGGTTTCAGAGTTTCACTTTATGTTCAGCTGTCTCCAAGCAGAGTCATCATAGCAGAGGAGGAGGAAAGTTTCCCATTTCATATCATCCAGCAAGTAGAAAACAGAGGAAGAGAGTCAAAGAGCAAGTCCCTAGGGGAAGATGTACTCTTCCAGGGCATGTTCTCCAATGTAGCATTAACATGTATATTTTTCATTGTACTAATGAACTCATCAGTGGGATAACACACTTCATATTTAAACCTAAATGTTGCACTTTTGAGTTCTAGAGTCTCATGATTGCCTTCTAATGCAAAATACATTTTGTCCATTTCCCGGAGTCCACAAACTCTTAACACTTCTAGCATTGCTCAGACATCCAAGTTCAGTCTTCACTGAGATCCATGGAAAATTTTTGGATGTGACCCACTCTAAAAGCAAAAGCAAGTTACATAATGCCAAGATAAAATGCCACAGGGCAAAGATTTCCATTCTAAAAGGGAGGAATAGAGAAATAGAGAGGAATTAGGCAAAAGCAAGACTGAAATTTTCTAGAGCAAACATTAAGTCCCACAACTCCATGTCTATCATTCAAGGTATATAGTTACAAGATGTGAATTCCAAAGGGCTTGGACAGTCCAATCTATGTAGCTTTACCAGTTATAGGTCAAGTGACCTTTCAATTGCACCGACTCTGATCAATTAATGCAGCTTTGATTGACATATTCCTGGTACGGCCATCTTCCTAGGGTTTCTGTTGTAGCTTCAAGCTCACTCTCCACAGATCCACACATTTTACTCTCAGAGGTTCCTAGCAAGGTACTTAGCCCATGACATATTTCCAGGTCTTCCTCTACAGTCTGGGGGAAGCCTCCATGAACTCATAACTCATGTTTTCTGCGTGTCTATAAACGCAGCATCATGTCACAGATACAAACATCTCTATCCAGAATGAGCAGTACCTGCACACACTTGGACCACTTTCACAGTGCCCTTTGAATTTGTGGCATAGCTTGGTGGAGCAAATACCCTGGGAACTAATCCCTTCAAGAACTGGATCAGAGATTCCTGAAACTTTTCCCTGAAATGAAAGGTTAATTCTTTTATATTCTTCAGCTGGCATCTCACCCATTCCTCAAACTTGCTTGAGGCATCTATCTTATCATTACAGTGCAAAATCTTGACTTCTCTTTCAATGCTACTAATCTCTTCAAGAACTTTTCCAACTGTGGAACCAGTTTTAAATCCTCAGTTTATTTAATGTCCAAACTTCAAGCTATTAATAGTTTCTGCTTTGCTTTTCACTCCTGATTCTTCCCTTAATCCTGGGTAAAAGCAATCAGCAAAACACATGCTACACAATCAACATTGTGCTGTCTTGAATTTTCCTCCCCAATAATATTTAGCTCATCATCATTACATTCAATCCTTTACAAAACCTTAAGATATGGCAAAAATTAGGCAAGTTATTTGCCAGAATGTAACATCAATGGTCTCTCACCCAATTCCCAATAGAGTCATTTGCATCTGAAACTTCATGTCCACGGTATTTGCTGTCCCCATTCCTAGTAAGGGTGTGATCTGAATGCGTTCCAGAATTACCTTTGAATATCAGCTTACAATATTCTAGACTTTCACTAGCACAGCTCTTCAGACTTTTCCAAACTCTACCTGGAAGTTTTTAATACTATACAGTCAAGTATAATCACAGAAAACCAACAAACAACCTAACTTCTCTTGCGTCAGTCTTCTCTATGAGTCTGCTTTCTAAGTCTGGGACAAAATTCCTGACACACACAAATTAATGGAGGAAGGTTTGTTTTGATCTTGGTTTTAGTCCTTGGTTAGCTGACCCATGGCAGATGTGTGTCAGAGGTGAGTGGTAAAGGAAAGCTGCTGCTTTCATGTCATCCAGAATGCAGAGAACAGAGGCGAAGAACCAGAGACAAAAGGAAGGATGGGACTGGAACAGCATAAATCATTCAAAGGCACAACCTAGAGCTTTGTTCCCTACAATAAGGAATCACACTTTAAAAGCTCATCTTTCTAATGAGCTCATTAATGGAGTACCCTAATAGTAACATTCATACCCTCAGTACACAAACCATTGGGGCACATTACATATTGAATCCATAAGAGTGCATTAATTTTTCTTCTAGCTCTCCTACCATATCAAAATGCACCATTGGAAGCCACAGGCCATCACTGCATGGAACAGTGAACAAAACACACACAGCCTGGCCAGAGACCCACAGAATCAGAGCTGAGCACAGGCTGGGTTCCCTGAATACAGTTCCTACTTCCAAGCAACCAGTCAGGAATGTCAGTGGCTCTCAGTTTTCAATTTGCATCCCAATCATTTTGAGACCTATTACAACACAGATTGCTGGAACCTGCCTTGGAATTATTTAATAGATCTATGTCACACATTCTCACTAGATGAAAAATATTTATTTCAGATTAACATCTACCTAAGAAGATTCATGGGATATATTTATCCCTCAACAAATCAAGGATAGAAGAAACTTAGGTCCCATGTTTAGAAGAAATTTAAAAATATTTTTCAATATTTCACAAAGTGAATCAAAGAACTGCATCAATGCTCCTTAAAACAGTCACACTATTTTTAGATTATCATGACTGTAGACAACCAACGACCCTTTGAAAATGACTCTGTAGCTCATGTAAATCATGATTAAAATGATTTCTTCTTGCTAGCATGAGTTAAGTAAAAGAAGTAACCTAACTCTTGTATTCATATAGTTATAAGACCTCCAGCAATGCCAGTAATTCAGGGAGATCAAACCATCTGGTTTTTAAAGATGACATTCTTCTTTCTTTTTTCTCAGTACAGTTAAATATTTTGGATTGGGTTCAGTCTATTTATTAGCTGATTTGAGAAATACATTTATCCAACATTCTGCTGTGAGGGATTTAATCAGAAAATGGATATACATATAATATTTCAACATAAATGAATGGTATGTCTGTGTAATCATGGGTCTCAATGTAATCAGGCAACAGGAAATTAAGCAGGAGCATAGGATGATTCTGTGTGGCATGGATCCAACTCATACTTTTAGAAAGGAAAATAAGAGATAGAAGGAGGTGACATCCAAAAGGCTGACCAGGTAAACCTCAGAAATTTTCACAGCAGGACACATTAGCTATAAAATGTGGGTTCTCCATGGATAATACAG
>RJWM01050668.1:0-10689 GCA_004363535.1 Dasyprocta punctata
AAAACCCGGAGGCAGCTGGGACAAAGGCTCTGAGTGAAGATGGCCATGGCCATGGCCAAGCCGCTTTCTTGGTAACTGAGGTGGAGAAAAAGATAGAGGATTAGGCATTGGCAGGGGAGGGGAAAGGAGAGAATAATGAGTGAAACTCAGAAATGCTCCTGAAAGTGGTAAGGACAATGGATTAAGGGTGCTCGAAGTAGATTACCTGGAGGGGGATTCACGGCAATGCGGCTTTTACTGCAGTCAATTTTTAAAAAGCATTCGATTGGGTCAGGAAAGTTCCAACCAGAAGACAGCTAGCCTGCCCTCCTGGTAAGTGCACATGACCAGGGTGGACTCCAGAGAGAGAGAGAGAGATCTGTGCCTCCCATAGGCCTACCAGGGCGCAGGCTAAGAATCAAGAACAACCCCCCACTCCCCTCCAAGCACCCTGCTGGTTCAGAGGACAGGCTAAGTTGATAGCAACTAAGGTACATAAAGCAACTAAATGCTTGTATTGTTTGGTTGATTTTGCAGGCCTGGGGCTGGCAGCCTGAGCATCTCTTGGGAGGATGACAGTATGCAATGTAGCAAACATGGGGGATTCCCTTCTGTCTCGTCTTGGAGGCCCAATATTGTTCTCATTGTTTTGCTTTATTCTGATTAACTTTTTTTTTTTTTGCTTTATTTCATGTTTTGTTTTTATTGGTTTTGTTCTGTTTTGGTTTTGGTTTGATTTTACTATACCTGATGGAATGGTCAACTACTGTGAAGATAACAAGATATACTATAGTAGCTATTGCTTTCCTAGTATCTTACTTTGAAGTTCTGTACCAGTTCTACTGCTTTGTTTTGATTGACTTTGTTCTGTTATGTTTTGTTGGATTTTACTATCTTTAAAATAAAATTAAAGAAACAAACTGAAAAAAAAAATTGAAGCATCCGCTCATGTTTCAGCCCTACTTTGTACAACGTGAGCCACAAATACAACCCACATATGGAATTCTTGACTTTCCAGTGGCCATATCAAAAGACAGGAATGGAAGCAGATGAAAGGAATTATAGCATTATAGTGTTGCATGGCGCACACCTGTAAATCCCTGCTGCTTGGGAGACGGAGACAGGAGGATTGTGCATTCCAGGTCAGCCTATGCAACTACTTAAAAAAAAAAAAAAAGAAAAAGTTAGGTACCCTGGAATATCCAAAATATAGTAATCAATATAAAATATCATGTGTAGATGAAATATCAGTATAGATATTTTCTACATTATCTTTGAAACTCAAAGTGTATTTTCTAGCCCATCTCAATTTGGTTTTTATTTTCTATTAAGTTTATCAGTACAACTCAGTGTTACATAATGGTCGTGTTCATCATATGGAATTTGTAACTGTACGTGATATATCTTGATTCCTCTTTTCTTCCCATTTCCCTCCCTGCCCTTCAACCCCTCTGCCCCTCCTTATTTATAAAGAGTTGCTTCCATTTTTCCTTTTCTCATTTTTTTCTTTTCCCTTCCTTCCTTTTCTCCCTCCCCCTTACCTAGTTCCCCTTTCCTTTTGAACAATTTCTTCCTATTTTACAATATCTACTGTACCTTTTGGTCTTCCTTTACACTTTCAGTTGCTCACACCAGAGAGACAATGCAATATTTACACATGTATCCAATGTATTTCATTTAAGGGTATGGTCCCAAGGTCCATCCATTTAGCTAGAAACATCTCAAGTTTGTCCTTCTTTATGGCTGAGTAGTACTTCACTATATTTAAAACCCCCATCTTTCTTATCCGTTCATCAGTTGAGGTAGCCCATCTCAATTTGGACAAGTCATATCTAAAGTGCTCAGTAGCCATGTGGCTAGTGGCTTCTGAACTGGACAGGGCAGCTTTGAATTTTGAGCTCTTGTGGTTTGCTCAGGTGATAGATAGTTCCATGCCCGAAACACTCCACACTCACACTCAGAAACACTATTTACATACTTACACATGTGTAGAGGCAATAGTCACAGATTCTTTTGGGGGAGGTGGTATCTAAAAGCATGTTCTGCAAGCATATATATATTACATTATTATTATTAATTATCATTATTTTGGTTTTTCTAGACAGGGTCTCAGGTTGCTGTGAACTCACTATGCAGCCCAGGCTGGACTCAAACTCTTGGTGGTCTTCCTGTCTCAGCCTTCTGAGTGCTGGGATTACAGGTATGGGCCACCACGCCTGGCCTGTGCAATTCTTGAGGGATCAGTGATAGTTACCCTGTTCTCTTACGTTGCAGAAATCATATCAAAGTGCAAACAAGTAGGTATCATTCTTAGAGGAAGGATTCCAAATCCACCTTAGCTATTAAGAAAGTAAATAATTTTTGAATGTATAATTGTAATGTACTTTAGAACCGCCAAAATGCTGCAGCTGCAGACCCTGGGGTGTCCATGTGTCAGGATGCTGCAAACACTTGGGGAGCTTTAACAAATAATGACAGGGTGGGCGTGGTGGCCGCAGGCCTGTAATCCCAGCACTCTGGAGGCTGAGGCAGGAGTTTCAGTGTGAGTTGGATGCTAGCCTGGGCTACATAGTGAGTTCAAGACCAGCTAGGAATACATAGCAAGACCCTGTCTCAATAAATAAATAAATAAATAAATAAATACATAAATAAATTAGTGATGGGATATAGCTCAGTGGTGGAGCCCTAGGCTAGCCTGCACAAGGACCTGCTTCCATCCCCAGCCCTGGGGGTGGCAAGGCAGGGTGAGGAGAAGGTGGTGAGCATTGGGGCGTGGCCTGGACGTCAGATTTGTAAAAAAAACCTCCCTGGGTGAGTTAAGCAGGCTGAGAACTGCTTTGTTACACACTGACATGGAGGCCAAGCTGTGGACAGTCTTTACACTCTGTCCAGAAAGGTAGGACATACAGATAGTTCCATTTTTCTGTAAAAATGAAGCTTTAATCTGAGCTCCATTTGATAAAGGATGTGTATTGCGTCTCATCCACTGGGTCTCCCACCTTTTCTCTAAGACATTGGGTCTAAATTTGGGGGAAATGTAAACATTTGTAAGTAGAAAGACCATATTTTTCTTGCTGTTGTCCATCCAAGTCTGTTGATTTAGACAGTTGGTATTCTTTCCACCTTTCCCACTCACATTGCAGGAGAAATAGCATTAGAAACAATAATCTTTTCCCCGATCCAGAAATTCCCTCTACAAAAGTGATAAAACCATTTAATTATTGAGTAATCATTAAACCAAGATGTCATGTGTATCACAGGTAACCTGCTAAGAACTTACGAAGACGGAAGGAAGTCTGATCCATTTATGTGGACACAATCTATTCTACATGTCTCCAAGAAACAAAACTAACACTTGACTAAAGGGATGTGACCACCATGTCTCACATGTAGTTCATCTAAATTTACCTGCAATTGGGTAATCATCTGTGTTCACTAATTGGCTTTATTAAGAGGACAAACTTTTCACAACTTTACGACAGGAGTTACTTTTGCAACTTGGAGTAAGGTGTCCACCAAGGTTTGGCTTGCACAGAAGCTGGGAGAGAAGGGATGCTTGCATTGCAAAGGGATTGTTCCTAGGTCCTTGAGCAAGACATTCCTGAAATACAAAGCTGACCCAAAGGCCCTAAAAGGGTTTATCTACACTCCAGAGAGAGGAAAAGGTTCTTACAATGACAGACTTTCTAAGTAAATGCTCCCTGACCTAAAATTATTATTACAAGGCTATTGTAACTGTATTAGTCAGCTTTCTGTTACTGTATTAAGGCAGTGGAGATAATCAACTTATGAAGAGGAAAGGTTCATTTTCCCTCAGAGGTTTGGAGCTTCCAGTCCATGATCTGCTGGCCTCCTGGCTTTAAGTCTGTGGTGAGGCTGCTCCTCACAGTGGACACCATTCCTCACTTCACGGCTAGAAAGTGAAACAGAGCAAGGGGCAGGGTGGGGCGCTACAATCCCCTTCAAGGGGGTGCTGCCCGTGACCTAAAGATCTTCCCCTAGGCCCTGCCCTCTTCTGGTGCTGCCCCGCTGGGAACAAAGCCTTTAATATTCTAGAGGATATTCAAGATCCAAACTACAGAGTCAACAAAACAGCCTGGTATTGGCATAAAAACAGAAGCATAGACCAATGGAACAGAACGGAGAGCCTAGAAATAAATCCAAACCTATGCGGTCAACTACGTTTTGCCCAGTGTACCAAGTGGACACAGTAGGGAAGCGTAGTCTCTTCCCAGATGGTGCGGGAGAAAGTGGAGTTTCACATTCCAAATGATGGAATTGGACCCTTACCTCATACCACACACAAAAACCAACTCAAAGTAGACAAAAATCTAAGTGTAAGACTCGACACCACAAAACTCCTGGAGGAGGGGCCTGTGATTTAGCTCAGTGGCACGGTGCCTGCCTGGCAAGCGTGAGGTCCTGAGTTTGATTCCCAGTACCCAAAAACAAAAACAAAAACAAAAACGAACTCCTGGAGGAGAATGCAGGGGAAATACTCGCTGGCAATAGGTTTTTTGCATATCCACCAAATGCCCAGGCTACAAAAGCAAAGATAAATCAATGGACCACATCAAACTAAAACACTTCTGGCCAGCAAAGGAAACAATCCCCACGTTGAAAAGGCAACCTATGGACTGGGGAAGAAGGAGTTGTAAACCACATACCTGATAGGAGTTCATGTCCAGAATGTATGCCATTACGACTTAACGGATGGAAAAGAAATAACCCGGTCAAAACACGAAACGAGGACCAGATGTCTGTGCAAAGAAGACACAAAACAGGCCACAGCGTATGAAAAGGTACGGAACGCCCCAGCTCAGCGGGAGCTACTGGGAGGGGTCACCTCACTCTAGGCTGGATGTTATCAGAAACACAGGCGATCAGTGGTGGTGGGAGTGTGGGAAAAGGGAGCCCCACATGCTATTGATTGGAAAGTATGAGCTTTACAGAAGACAACATGGTATTTTCTAAAGAAATAAAAAACACAGCTACCACTGATGGATAGTCCCTCGCGTGGTTACCCCAGGGATGGGAAATCACCAATCTTAGAGATACTCCAATGGTCCTTGCAATACTGTTCACAATAATCAAGATATGGAAACAACCTAGGGGTTCATCCGAGGATAATGGATAAAAAAATTATATATATATATATATATATATGCAGTGAATTGTTATTCAGTCTTTTAAAAAGGGATCCTGCCGATTGATACAACATACAAGGATCTAGAGGACATTATGATGAGTGAAGAAACCCAGGCATGGAGAAAGGAAATATTGCACGGTCTTACTAATACATGAAATCTTAAAAAAAAAAGGTCAAATACAGAGAGTAAAATAGCAGTTTCCTGGGGTGTGTGTGTAGGTGTGGGGAGGAAATGGAGAGATAAAGGTCATGGGGAGCAAAGTGGCAGATTTATAGAGGAGCAAATTGAGAGATCTAATGTAGTGAGGACCATTGGTAATAAAATTATGTGGTATTTGAGATTTTTATTAAGTAGGTTTGAGCTGTTCTTGTCACCAAAAAATAACTGCGTGAGATGATAGATTATTTAATTTGCTTTGCTCTACTATTTTAGCATCCAAATGTGTGTCGCAGCATTACTCGGTAATCTTGAAGGATGCACCATAAGATGTATTTAAAAAAAGAAAATAAATACTCAGAACAAGGAAAGGAGGAAAAGCCCTTTTATTTTTAACAGAGAGAATTAAGCCTCTTATTTTTAGTTTCCATCTGTCCTTCCGGCTTCCATCCCTCCCTCTGTCCTGGCGGGTGGCATGGAAAAATCGGGTACATTATTTTGCCTCCATCTGTCCAGAGCTACTTGGCCTTTGTTCCTCTCCTGGGGCGACAAATCCCGGAAGCAGGGCACAGTGCTCCTAGATGGTCACTTTGCCAAAGCTCCCTCCACTTCTGCTTCTTTGTGGGGGCATCTGATGCAGAAGCAGGGCCTGGGGTTCCCCTCTCTGGGCCCTGCCCCTGTCCCTGCCCCTGTTTGTCTCAGCCACCATCTTTTCTTTTCTCTCCCTTCAGTCCAGGGAAGCTGCTCCTTTTTTTTTTCTTTTATGTCTTTTTGAGACAGGGTTTCGATATGTAGTACAGGCTGGCCTTAAACTCACTTTGTAGCCCAGGCAGGCCTTGAACTCTGGGGGACTCTCCCGCCTCAGCCTCCTGAGTGCTTGGATTACAGGTGTGCACCACCACACCTGGTAGCTGTTCCTTTCTTGTGGGTGGGGTGAGAAATCTTGCTCTGAGGGCTAAAACCTCAGTTGTGTGACCTGTGTGTCTCACTCCCTTGTGTCACTGGAGGGACACAGTTCTTCACCAGCTGCAGGGAAAGCAGCAAACGTGTCAGATGGATGGGGTTCCCTCTGAACACATATCTCAGCCTGAGTCCCCTTCTTTCTTAAAATCAAAGTCGGGGAGACCTTTTGGCTTCTGTGTTGCCTTCCCCAGGAGACAATGAAAGCAGAGTAACAGTGTTATCCAGGAAAAGAGAAACTAACTCGAACATCACTTAGATTTATTCTGTGGTGCATGGCAATACTTGTTTTTAAGAATCTGCCACGGTGAACCTGCAAGGCAATGATAGCAGGTTCCGTGCATTTCCCCAGTCATCATAGTATTTTGAGCATTTGATGCAAACAACTATATTTAATTTCATTATTTAGTTTGTGCCAAATAACTGCTTGGACAAAATTTTCCACTTTTAAGTAATTGTTTTGTTTCTTCCCCTTGTATTCCTTTTTTTTAAACCTTTGTTTTTTTGTTTGTTTTTTCCCCTTTCTTGATTGAATAGAAACCTTTATATATAAAACTAGTTCATATCTTCTGTATTTCTATAGATGCGAAGGAGGTAAAGGAGGTCGATTATTGAGAGACAGGTAGGGAGCTTGAAATCACTAGATTCTCCAAGTTTTTAGTGTTTTTAAAGCAAATCAGACACACATCTGTCTTTCATCTTGGTGAATTCTTTTTCTTTTGGTACCAGGAATTGAACTCATGACCTTGTGCTTGCCAGGCAGGTGCTGTGCTGCTGAGCTGTATATCCCTGGCCATCCTGGTGGATTTTTACTCTGGAAGTTTGGCGTTGAATATGTGTGTGTGTGTGTGTGTGTGTGTGTGTGTGTGTGAACATCTTTTCTAGCCCCTCTGTACTTAAGGCCACACTCAAGTATTGGATTTTTGTTTTAAAGAGGAAAAAACACTGAATGGAATGTAACAGATCAGTTTATTTCTAGGTAATGCATTTAGACCTGTATATTTCATCCTTCCCAGTATCC
The DNA here is from genome assembly GCA_004363535.1 of Dasyprocta punctata. Taxonomy (NCBI): domain Eukaryota; kingdom Metazoa; phylum Chordata; class Mammalia; order Rodentia; family Dasyproctidae; genus Dasyprocta; species Dasyprocta punctata. The sequence goes on from RJWM01050668.1 coordinate 7,267, forward strand.
AAGCGTGTTGTATACAAGTATGACAACCTTACTCCATTTGATGTTTCAGCTGACCTACACATAAATCCTGTCATCAGTTTTTATTCTAAAAAGATAACAAGTAGAGTTGATGCAATGGAAGTGTATTTAAGTGGCTTTTCCCTCAGGGTACCTATAGTCATAAATCTCTTTGATACATAGTTTCAACCCATCTTACTTTTGGGCAATCATTGCATAGATTGGATATCATTCTGTTTATGAAACCCAGTATAATTTCTTTTTCTCTCTCTCTCTCTCTCCCTTTTTTTGAGACAAGGCTGTGTAGTTCAGGTTGGCCTTGAACTCACTGTGTAGCCCAGGTTGGCCTCGAATTTGCGGCAGTACTCCTGCCTCAGCCTCTGGAAAGCTGCGATGACAGGTATATGCCACCACACTCTGCCAGTGTGATTTCTTTAGTAGTTTAAAGTATCTCTTTTTATTTTTTTTATTTTTTTAATTTTTTGCGGCACCGGGGATTGAACTCACAACCTTGTGCCTGTCAGACAGGCGCTTCAGTCACTGAGCCAAACTCCTGGCCCTGGTTTTTTGAGGCAGGGTCCCACTGTGTAGCTCAGGCTGGCCTTGCGCTCGTGTTGCAGCCCACGCTGGTCTCGAACTCACAACGCTCCTCCTATCTCAGCCTCCCGAGTGCTGGGATTAAAGGCATGTGCCACCACGTCCTGCTGCTAAAGTATCTCTTTTTAATCAAGCCTCCATTTTAATAGGATTACAGATGCATGCTTGGTCAGCAAATAAAGGATTTTTTTTTTTTAACTTTACAAAATTGCTCTAAAGGACAGCCCTCCCTGGCCTGTCTTCTTTTCATCACAGCGAGGAAGTTTATCCTCGCCAGAGAGGCTCATGCAGGATACGGGTTACTTGCGTGTTTTGTGTATCAGTTAAGAAGATCACAGGACAAAGAGATCTGACTCCGAACTTGTGTGTCAGCATTTCACAGCAGGTTTTCTGCATGGACATGTCATGCATGCACCTTTTGTAGGGAGTCATGACATAGGGCCGATTGCCCACCCATCCTATTCCTGCCAAGTGCTGAACTCAGTCCTTGGTGTTGTAAGTCAGGGGTAGAAAGCAGGGTGATTTCTCCAATCAAGGACTCTATCCCCGGGTCTCTGTCCTCCATGCTGCATGCCACGCACGAGGTGGGGCAAGGCCATTTTATGAAGGACCTCAGTGAACCACAATTCATGTGAGATCGTTAGCTTTGCAGGCTATGAGCACCTAACAAAACGATGCAGAATTTAACTTTCTTTTCTCCTTTCCATTGTTATTGGGAACTGCCTTCCTGAAAACCCACGGTGGAAGCAACAGATGCATGCTGAAACTGAATCTGAGGGAAAACCTTAAATAAACCCTTCAGCTTCACTTTCTTCTTGGTTACTTGTCAAATGGTCACTCGTTTTGGAGGTGAAGGTGAAAATAATTAAGATGTTTTTAAGACTTCCAGAAATGTCATGATCTAATGGTTAAGGGATAGTCAGGTTTTTTTTCTCTACTACCTTTGTAGAGAGGATTTTTGAGTTGAAAGGAGATTTGTATTTTTTTTTTTTTTGGTACTGCAGATCAAACTCATGACCTCACACTTGCCAGGCAGGCGATTGTGCCACTGAGCTAAATCCCGGGCCCAAGATTCGTATTTTTAATTGTATTTCCCCAGTGGGTTTCGTGGAGCAAGTAGCATTCCAGCCCTGGCTAGGCAGCAGGTGCAGAAGGCATGCAATAGGCGGTCTATTTAAAATACGCAACATTTCTTATTTGTAGCTCTGGAAAAACCCAGCTCCTGTGTATGAAAGTTGGCCTGCGGCGCCATGAGACTGGAGAAAGACACAGACAGATATAGGATTGGACAAATCACAGTTTCTTGGGGACTGACACACAGTCAACGATTCCTGCAATGTGGGGACTTAGGGAATGCTCAGGAAAAAAACAAAAACAAAAGCAAAAACAAAAACGATTTTATCCAAGCCGGAATGTACCTGGTGTATGTCAAACTAACGGCGAAGATGGTCAGGCGTCCTCCTGGCGCTCACGGCCCGGGGTGCGGTAGTGAAGGTCCACGCTCCTTTCTGATGGTTTCTTTGATTTGTTGTGTGCTGGGAAAGCAGGTCAGGGGTTCTCAGGACAGTCCCGGTGGCTGTGATCGAAGCCCTTCAGGAATTTAATCCCCTCATGAGACACCAGGTGGGTGGCAGAAGGTTTGCCATGACATTGAAATGAAAAAAGGTGAAATTCACCTAACATCGATTGCTTAAAAGTGTCCGGATCCTTGGCATTGAATCCATTTGCTATGTCTTATAGCCCACAGCAGGGTCTCGATGCAAACCGCCTCCCAGGTTGCAGAGGAGAATGGCACCCACCCCCGGCGCCTCCCGCGCCTGCACCCCTGCCACGTGGCGGACGTCACCCAGCTTCCCTCACAGGATGGACGGACAGATTTGAGAGACGGACAGCGAAGCACCGTTGAGTCGTAATAAGGCACGAAGCAGGGACGCAGGCTGCGGGACTGTGGTCTCCGCTCCCCAAGGCCTCAAAGGCCGCATCTTAGATGTTTCCGCTTCCGCGGAATAACCGGGAGGAGTAAACGTCACGCCGGACAGGAGGCACCTTTTATGACGTCCGGCTACTCAGTTAGATTTGGGAGTCTGGAGAACAAATTGTGCGTATCTTTTATATTTCTTTGGAAACTGCCCCAACTCCATCCTCCCACCAACCCCTTAGACTTAGTACTTAGTGCTTCTAAGCAAGTGAATGAATATCAGTGTAAACAATCTTTTAAATTAACTAACTTAATTAGCTCCGGGATTCAACTCAGGGCCTTCACCCTGAGCTATACCTTCCGTGTTTTTTAATTTGTATTTTGAGACAGGGTCTTTCTAAATTACTAAATTCCCCAGACTGGGTTTGAGTGTGAGATCCTCCTGCCTCAGCCTCCCAGAGTACTGGAATTATAGACGTGTACCACCATGCTGCCAGAGTAGACACATCTGTCATTGACTTTTTCTTATCCTGAAAAATAATTGCTTCCTGTTGAACTTCTTTTAAAAAATATTTTGAGGGGTGCTTTGGGAACTCATCAGGCCTTGGGTGTGATCCCCAGCACCACCCTGCACCCCTCGAAAAAACTTTGGGTGCTGGAACTGCTCATGGCAAGGTGCAACTGTGTTTCGATTTTCTAACTGTATAATCACGAGAGGAGTTGCTGGCTTGGGAACTACTGTTGTGTATTTAGGGTGGAAGAATAATCCTTCTGCATGAGAGACCGTGCTGTGGTTAAAGACGTTAAGGCAGTAAAACCAGCCATCACTCAAGTTAAGGCAATTTAATTGCACCTAGAGATCATATCACTTACAAGAATATAATACTTCTTCCTCTATAAATAATTCAGGG
>RJWM01050669.1:0-10451 GCA_004363535.1 Dasyprocta punctata
TTCTTCCCTCACACCCTGTTTCCCGCACAACAAAATGAGACGGGACATTTATACAATGGCACTGCTCTCCCACATGTGTGCTGCCTAAGCCCCACTCACAGTACCAGGATAATCATCAAAAATTAGGTCAGGAAAACCAAGAATTGCATTTGAGGACATTTTTCAATAAATTTTACCGTGTGACATTTTTGGTTTTAATCTTTGAGCAATTTAAAAAGAATCACAGCACTATGCTACTTCTGTTTGCAGTTTCCATCCACCATATCCTTAAACTACTTATTCTACTTGAGTCTTTCATTGCTAGCCTGAAAATAAACTATTTTATAATACATTTCAGGTTAATGGAGTTTTCTGAAAGTTTTGTGGTCTTCTGAAATCTAAACTAGCTATCCCATGGGATGAATTTGATCTCAGACATTTCTTCTATCAGATGAATTTCTATCTTTTCATTTTTATAATACTAAAAACAAAAACAAAATCTTGATGTAATGTAACTGATATTTTCTTGCTTAGTCCAAGAAAAATAAAATTTAACATATCCTCTAAGAGGATCTTGACACTAATGTGAGTGAGCCTTGATATTTTTTTTTCCTGCCATGAAAGTCATCATCTGAACGATTGTATTCTGATCCTAACAAGACATGAGACCACAGAATGCTCTTATTAATTGTCCTGTGTCCTAGGCAGCATCTTAGGCCTTCACATGTAACTATGGGAACACAGTCATTGTGCTTTTGCTGAACCTTCATTTTATGGCAGGTGCAGGGAGCATGGTGCTGCCTCTGTCCAAGAAATCAGTGAGCAATTCTGCACCCGGAGCTCAGGTTCTCAACCGACACCCTATAGGGTGCTATGCTGGGATTACCCAGAGAGGTGCGATCGATTAATAGATGAACAGAGCTGGAAGGAAGGCACTACAGAACAAAACAGGGGATTATTATAAGCTTGGGAAGCAGAACTGGGATTGGGGATGTAAGAAACTCAACAATGCCATTGGTTACTCTCAGAGCATGAGGTGAAGATGATAAAGAGCATTGCTGTGGCCCCACAAGTACAATTGTTACAAGATGCTCTGATGTAAGTATGGATTGGAGTGGCTTTTTAGTTACTCCTGGAGCCCGGGGCTGAAGCACAGAACACAGTCATGTACAACAGTGAGCTGCACGGGTCCTCATTGTTCACATGTGCTGTACACTCTATACGGAACCTGCCGCTGAACAGCAGAACGAGCCACCCAGCCAACAGGTCAGCAAGGCATGGGAGATAGGAACAGGAAAGTGGAAAACAGAAGATAAGAGTGAAGAAGCCTGGCAAAAATCAAGAGAACAGTAAATTTTATTTAGTCAGGGTCCTACACATGCACTTTCTAGGTAGGAGTCACTTGAGCAAGACTTATGAATTTTAAAGTTTTTGGAGTACACATGGCATCTTCACAGAGCTGGGTGGTGACAGGTGGGAGTGTCTTTCAGTCTGTTTCCTTTACTTCCTGTGATGAGCACATAGCTTCTTTATGGCATTCTTCATCTCCGTGTTCCTTAGTGTGTAAATCAGAGGGTTGAGCATGGGGGCAATGATGGTATAAAAGAGAGCAAACACCTTATCCTCTGGAAAAGTAGCTGCTGGTCGAATGTAAATAAACAATATAGGAGCAAAAAAGAGGACCACAACGGTGACATGTGAGCTGCACGTGGAAAGGGCTTTGCGGCGATTCTCTGCAGAATAAGACTTGACGGTGTGCAAGATCACCGCATATGATATCAGCAAGACCACAAAAGTCACCAGACCCATCAGCCCAGAATTGGCAATGACCAAAAAACCAATTGTACTTGTGTCCACGCAGGCCAGTTTCAGCAGAGGATACACATCACAGAAGTAGTGGTCAATTTCATTGGGACCACAGTAGGGCAAGAAGACAGCGAGGACGAACTGACCAAAGGAGTGCAGGAATCCACCCACACAGGAAGCCACCATCAGGAGCTCACACCTCTGCCTGCTCATGATGACTGCATAGTGCAGGGGTTTGCAGATGGCCACATAGCGGTCATAGGCCATCCCGGTGAGGACGAAGACCTCGATGCCCCCAAAGAAGTGCATGGTGAAGAGCTGTGTCATGCAGCCATCAAAGGAGATGAACTTCTTTGTGGCCAGCAAATCAATGATTAGCTTGGGGGTCACAGTGGAAGTGTAGCAAAGGTCCACGAGGGATAGGAACCTCAGGAAGAAGTACATGGGCTGGTGAATGAGTGCGGTGCAGGAGATGGAAACCATGATGAGCAGGTTTCCTATCAAAATTGCAATGTAACAAAGTACAAACAGGAAAAAGCAGAGGGCTTCTATGTCTTTTTTCTGAGAAAGTCCTAAAAGAATAAATTCTGTGATATTATTTCTATATTCCATGACCCATAGCAGTTTATAGCCACTCAAAATGAGAAAAATTGTTCATCACTGTGAAATATATTTAAATACGGTGGAAACATCATCCTGTGGCTTGGAGTGGATTGTACTGGATAAAATTGAGAAGTGAAAGAAAATTTCATTTTACTTAGGAAGGCTGTAGGGCAGGGTTTGTGTCATTTTCTTTAAAATATTCATTATTAGTAAATATCTTTGGTGCCTGAGATAAAGATTCACATTTTTCAAAAAAATTGTGTGTGTAAGTGTGTGTGCATATGTGTGTGTGTGTGCATATGTGTGTGTGTGTGTGTGTAGCCATTCTATCAGATTTGATTAGCAAACATTACTGGATATTGTACCCAGTAGAACCGTAGAATGGACACTTTCATTTGGAAAAAATTATATCTTTTGGTCTATTTATAATTTTAAAAATACACAGAAACTAAACATTAAGAGTGAAGATACTAAAAATACAAATATATGAAGCTTAATATGTGGGTAGTAGAAGCAAGTTCCTGCCCTAGGCCCTATCTGGAAAGGTTATACATAGAAATTCTCAAGTGCACTTGGAATCACAAGGCATGCATATATCACCTCCCTGTGCCTAGTTTACAAATATATTCAATTTGTAAGTCTACTTGATTTATAATTGATGTATTACATATCACAGTCAAGCAAAGGATAAGAGAAGAATGATAAATTCATTTCTCAAAGCATTATCATCTCAGATGGGAAAAAAATACTTTTGTGTTTGATATTTAACAAACATTTTGGGATAATAATAATTTTGTCTCACCCAGTGCATTACCTATCTGTATAAATTAATTCATTTTAAAACGATGTAAACAAATTGTCCAACTTTTCCTAATTAAGCATTCTAAAAGTGTATGATATTTTAGTTTTCACATCATTGTTAGTGTTTTGGACTGACTATTCTTATGTTCACCCCTATTATTTTTACACCCCCCTCTTCTTTGTCACAGAGATAAAATGATATAATACTAAGCACATTGACATCTGTGTAATGATAGCTGTTAAGCCCTAGGAATAATAGAGACCTTTTTATGGTATAATTTCAAATTGGACCAACAGACTAAGGAAGAAGAATGGGCCTCAGTACTAAAAGTATTTCATATCCACTACATAAAATATTAGCACTGATCTATTTAAAATTTATTTTTAGTATTATTTTTATTAGACCATGTTTACAGCACACAATGATTACAATCATTTTAGGGAGTTGGTACCTGTCCACAGTGCATCTAAATTCTTCTCTTGCTTTTCTTTTGCATTCTTTTCCCCTCTTTTCCCTCCCTGCTCTAACTCTTGGTCTCTTCCCATTTGCAAATGATCCGTTTTCATCATTTTCTCTTTTAATTCCTTTTTTGAAGTCCCCTTTCCTTCGCTTCTCTTCCCCTTCCACCATCACCTGTTCTCTCAACAGTTTGAAAATGATCTCCTTACTTCCTTATGTATCTTTTATTTTGCTTCATATATTGTTTAATTTCTCATATAAAAGAAACCATGGGATATTTAAGTTTTTGTGTCTGATTTATTTCACTTAATATTGTGATCTCAAGTTTTATCCATTTACCTATGAATGCTCAAGTTTATCTTTATGGCAAGTAGTATTTCATTGTGTATAAATATTTTTATACCTAACATTTTTCATTTTAGTAAATTTACCATTGAGATTTGTGTACATAAAGATAAAAATCCATCTTTTCAGAGTTGAAATAAATTGCTATGAAATTACCTTCTGGCATTTATTGTACAAAATAATAAAGGAGGGGTATTCACAGTGATCAAATAAGCCATTTAATTCAACAAATTGCCTTTATTTGAAGACACTGCTTGATCTAACCTCTTCGCTCTTTGCTCTTTGAGATTTTTACCAAGGAACAGATCAAATCCTACCTTAAAGGCACAGTGTCAAGAGTCTCTCTGCAGACTGAAAGTGAAAAATAAATACATAGAAAATTTAAAATTTTACCAAAAAGGAAATTTTAAAACAAATGAATTGTTATGAAATTACTTTCTTGTATTTCAGACAAAAGCAACATTATTTAAAAGGGACAATCATTAAAAATTAACGAGATCCTGTTTATCAGGAGGAGAGAGCATGTAAATAGGACCTATTATTTTTTAAAGTTTTGTGCAAAGCCCATATGATGCATGGCTCAGTAATTAAAATCTGCTCTCCTGAATCACTTAAAAGTACTATGTCCCCTATTTCCAAGGGATCTCTAGAAATCTCTGAAAGTATGGCTTTTTTTTTTTTTTTTTTTTTTTGGTGTTGAACTCACAACCTCACACCTGCCAAGCAGGCACTTACGCCACTGAGCCAAATCCCCGGCCCTATTTTTTGAGACAGAGTCTCACTATGCATTTCAGGGTGGCCTTGAACTCTGTAGCCCAGGCTGGTCTCAAACTCACAAACAATCCTTCTGCCTCAGCCTCCTGAGTGCTGAAATTAATGGTGCCTGCCAGCACGCCGGGCTAGCATGGGTTCTTTATGTCTGCCTGACCCATTTTGTGTTTTCACATTTTTAAACGTATCTCGATGTCAATTTATCACTAGACAGCCTTTAAAATAGTGAGCTAGAGCTGGACATGGTGGCGCAAGCCTTTAATACCAGCACTCGGGAGGCTGAGGTAGGCGGAGCGTTGTGAGTTCGAGGCCAGCTTGGGCTACAACGCGAGCACAAGGCCGGTCTGAGCTATATAGTGCGACCCTGCCTCAAAAAACTAGGGTTGGGAGTTTGGCTCAGTGGCTTAAGTGCCTGTCTGGCAGGCGCGAGGCTGTGAGTTCGATCCCCGGTGCCACAAAAAAATAAATAATAAAATAAAATAGTGAGCTATTTGACTAATACCTAAATCTCTCCCATCCCACTGTATGTCTGCCAAACTTATATACCCCTTTTGCAGATTTCAATGTGTACTTAAGTATAAATGAAGGCAGAGTGTGAAGTAGATCTTTATTAACTTCCTCCAAGTCTGACGGCCTGTTACTTTTCTCCCAAACAAATCTAAGACATTTACAGCTGCACACTGTGTTTTGATCTCTGTCTCGCGAAGCCTGCACTCTCCTGATACTAAAATCTCACCAGCGCGGCCTCCTCCCAGACTGCTTCGCAACGTGCTACCTGGAGCTCCAAGCGCTTGTGTCCTCAGGCGCATTCATGGCCTCAGGAATCTACCTGGAGCCTCCTATTTAAATCTCTATCTCTCACCAGCTTTCTGAAGACTGCATTAGTGGAGCTGGAGTTTCTGCCATTCATAACTGAGACTTATTTAAAATTCTATCAGAACTCCCACAATTTTCAAATACGGGTTTCACTGAAGGCTTCACTTCCCAATGTTGTGTATAATCAAATCTTCCACATCTTTCGGTTCTTATAACTACTTTTCTTTGTATTGCTTCTTTATTTTGTTGATTATTAAATGTCATAGTTTAATTCTCCAAGGGAATTGTAACTAGGTGAGTGTGAAGACCGCTGCCTTAATTTCTCCTTATCTTGGACATAATGGGAAGAAAAACACAAAGCAAAACTGTGTGACTGATTTTTGTGCTGACTCTTGGGCTTTTGAACAAATTATGTTACATTTCTCTGCATCACATTTTTGTTTGTCAAGCAAGGAAAAGAATAAGTGGCTCCTGTGGATTTGAATAAAGTCATTGAGTTCACTGTGCCAAGTTTTGTGTTAGGTGAGCAAAGGATAAAAATCACTGAGGCTATACTGAAATTTCTATTGGAGAGCCTAGGTACTAACCCACCGTTTTTACATCAGAATCAAAGACTAGGTCAGACACAGAGAAAGTTCTTAAAGATGTACTTCACACTCAACATTTATTTATACTTAGCATTGAAGTCTGTAGAAAGGGTATGTTGTATTTTTATTTAGTAACTATCTGGTTCTCTCATAGTAGTGTTGTAAATAACTACTTCAGTCAAGAATTGTGAATGATTCAATAAATTAAGATATACAGTAAAGTTTAATCAATTAAATAGCATCTGGCAACATCATGTTTTAAAATATTAATTTCTTTCCATTCTTTATAATCCTGCACTGCAGTTTGATGTTTTAATTATCATGTTCATTTGCCCAATTAATGAATAAATTTAGTGTCTATGTTTGAAAACAATGAAATGGAAGTTAATTTCAATATACGGTGTTAACATTTTAATCATTTGGTATATTGAAGAACTTTAAAAATGTAAAAATACAGAATCTTCATAAACAAATGATAGAGAGAGTTATCCTGTGTATTAGCAATAGAGTAACAAGATGGAACTGACAATTCAAACTTGCCCCATTTCTTAGTTGTTTGACTTGGTGTGGATACTATACTTTTGAAAGTAAAACTTGAAATGACTTTCCTTAAAACCATACTGGTCTCCTATCTGGGTGGTCCCCAAAATGTGCACAACTAAACTTGACTTATCCTAGAGAAATATTCTGATAGTCTTCACTGATGTCATATTTTAACAGAGAACCCAGATTTAGCTGAATTATATTAGAAAAAAACAATGTTTAAATATAAAAATAAGAAACACAATTTAAAATATGATGCATTCTGACAATTATCAGGCAGTCATAACAGATCCATTTGCCATGTATTGTATTTCCCTGAGTTTTCCTTGTCAGGTTCTCTCTAGATCCTTCATGGAAATACAGATCACAAATTTCTTCTTTTTTATATCCCCTTGACTATCTCAAAGTCATGAAAAACATTACCACTGCTCTAGTTTGAATTGACTTAGCAATTTCCAAGTATAAATGACCATACATAGGTTGTGTGAACAATGAGAAGAAATGGTCTGCATTTCTAAGTAAATGGAATGATAGTATCAATTTTATTTGTTGTAATTTTATAGCATATAAATTGTGTTTGAATAGCAAGTTCACAAATTTTCATCAAATTTATATTGTAATAACAGATTTTAAAACTATAATTCTTATTGATCTTTAGATAATGATTAACTGGGAGTTGCTCAACTGCAATTTCACCTGTGTCCAATTTTTTGGGCTGTTGATTTAAATCTAAGATGTAGGCAATGCTCCATGACTATCATAACTCAAAATCAATCAGTAAATTCAGTGAATAAATACTGAGGTAAAAACTTACAGACTTTCAAAGGAAAGGTGTCCAGTTTGTTTTTAAAGGAAATTTGAGTCCTTTCGCAGTTATGTCTTAATATTCAGGAGAGGAAGAAATGAGTATCTTCATCATTTATATTGCCAACTATTATTTGACCCCCCTCGAATAGTGCCTGCAGGGAAATGAAAACCAAGATAATGCATGGCTCCTATTGATTCCCAAACGGCACTTCCTGGGAGATACTGAGCATGCAGAAGTGTATTGCAGCATCTCCATGAATCTAGGAATTCACCTAGGGATAATTTGTCCACAGTAGAGCAAAACACTCTTAATTTTGTTCAAAGATCTAAAAATAATTGTATTACCCAAGTCTTTTTCACCGTGCATACAGGGAAGTTTATATGAGACCATTTTGCATTCTGCTAGAACAGATATGAAAAAATTGATGACCTGGAAAGAAAGGACCTAATGCACATGAGTTCAAAAAGAAGAAAAAATAAATAAATATATATATATTCCATATTATCTAATAAAACTTTTAATAATATTAATAGTATCAAACTTTCCCTTTTGAAGTATTCAGCTGTTCGTATTTCCGCCAGCATTTTGTCAAAAGAATCCATTATGAACATCATCTCTGTGATGAAAACTATCCTTAAATCTTTTTCTTTTTCTGCTTTATTTTTATTTAAACTGACATTATTTTTAACCAATATATCAATATAAAAGGAAGAAAAAATCAGACAACAGAAAGAAAAAAATGGAAACAAAGATTTTGTAAATGATGGAGGAAGAAGGCTTAAAGTGAAAAGAGAGGAGTGGGGAAATAAAGGAGAATCAAGATGTGTTCAGGCACAACTTTCCTATGATGAATGTGATCATTATGTATATCACTAAAATGCAAAATTCAAGTTAAATCCACTTAAAATTAAATTAAAATTAAATTTAAAAATAAAAATATGCATATTTAATGGGTAAAATGTGATGTCTCAATGCATGTAAATATTATGAAGCTACACAAATATGTGGATATTGAATAATGTACTCTTGAATGATCAATGTATCACTGAAGAAATCAGAGGAAATTTTTAAGTGTTTAGAGTGAAACAGGAGAAGCACATCAGAATGTATGGGACACAATGAAAGTAGTTCTAAGATGAATGTTTATAGTTATTAGCAACTACATTAGAAACACAGAGTAAGTAGTAAGTAATAAATAATATACTAATAGTATAGTAATGCATATAATATAGTGATGCATCTAAGTAATAATTTAGTAATAAATCTGAAGGTTCTAGGAAAACAAGAACAAAGCAATCCCAATACTAGTAGGAGAGAAATAATAAAAATCAGAGCAGAAATTAATGAAAATGAAACTTGCAAAAATGGCACAAAACATCAATAAGTCAAAGACTTTTTAGTGAAATATTCCAAAAGAAAGAGAGGAAGATCAAATTACAAGAAAGAGATGAAAACAATAAAGTCTATACAGATATCACTGAAATCTATATAATTATTAGAAATCATTTAGAAAATATTCTAAAAATTAAAAAAGCAAGGACTCAATGGAATTACTCTTGAATTTGCCGGATCTTTAGATAAGAATTGATGCCAATGCTCTTCATAATTTTCTATGTATTTGGAAATGGAAAAATGCTTTCACACTCATTGTTTGAAATCAGCATTACCTTGATATCAAAACCAGATAAGGACTCAACCAAAAAAAAAAAAAGAAAGAAAAGAAAAAAGACAGAGAGACAATATGCTTGATAAGCATACATGCAAAAACCCTCAATAAGATTCTTACAAACAGATTGCAACAATTCACTAAACTGTCATGCACATAATCAAGCCAGCTTTATTCCAGAGATGCAAGGTGTTTCAACATACATGAGTCAGTACATGTAAGATACCACATAAATAGACTCAAGGATAAAAATCACAGAATTATTTCAACAGATGCAGAAAAAGGTTTCAACAAAATCTGACATCCCTTCATGATAAAACTTTTGATGAAAATAAGTATAAAAGGTCTTAACTCAAATTCTTAAGAGCTATGTAAGACAATCCCACTGGCAACATCATACTGAAACGATGAAAACCTAAAAGCATTTCCTGTAAAATCAGGAATAAGATAAACTCACTCACTGTCACCACACCTGTTTAATATACTGTTGGAAATTCAGTGAGCACAGGATACAAAATCGAACAATTTTGTTTTTGTAGACCAACAATGATTCCATCAAGCAAACAGTCAGAAAGCAATCCTGTAAGTTTCAAATAGGACCTGACTCTCTCCCAGCCCCCAACCTGCCTGCCAGAGGTTCTCTGTAGGGATCTCAAATCACTACCAAAGTTGTCATCCACAAGCAAGGATGTCATGAAGGATGTAAGATAGGACAAGGAATATTGCAGTTCCTGGGACATCTGGGAACATGTGGAGATGGTCTTATCCTGCTCTCTGCCTGCCTGCATTCATGCACAATAGATTTCACTCCATATTACCTTTATACAAACCTAGTGGTCTCTGTTGGTCTCCCCTCATCCTGCGTGTTACATATGTTATAAGTAGTGTCAAAAACTTAAATTTCTAAGTATCAACGTAACCAAGGAAGTGAATGTAAACTGGAACAGACTGTGTGAAAAGCAATATGGCAACTTATGAAAATTTACAGATGAAATTTCCGTAAGATTTAGCGATTCCACTTCTAAGTATATGTCCAAAGGAATAGGAAGCAAGGTTTTGAAAGGTTTTTTGTACAACAGCTAAGGGTAGAAGCAGCCAATATCCACTGAAATGGATAAAGAAAAACTATAATGAAGGACATCATGTCATTTACAGGAAAATGGATGGAGGGAAAAGCCATTATGTTAAGTGAAATTAAATACATGTTGTAACTTCCATAAGAATACCTCACCATCATATAATATTAACGTGCAGTATTAGTTTTTT
>RJWM01050670.1:0-10688 GCA_004363535.1 Dasyprocta punctata
GTCAACCCACTCACAGAAGTTTTCTTTCTCTCGGAAAATATATTTTGCTCTTAACCTCCTCCATTGTTCCTAAAATTCTTTCTTTGATTTTAGAGAACACGAACTCAAACCGGACATCTAGTAGGTTGGGAGTTTCTTTCCCCTGTGTCAATTCTAGTTCAGTCCCCTTGGACTGCTTTGGGAATGGCAAAGTATCCAGCTTATTCTACACTCTACTCTGCAAGATTCCTGTAGACTTGGCAGAACCTAGCTTTGAATTCTAGCACTACGGCGTGTTGCCTTTGTTTGCTCCTCTGTAAAATGGTAACAGGGCTGCTAACTTCAAGGGACATGCGAGGGACTATGATGTACTTCGGAGGGGGTTGGGGAAGGAGGACTGACTTAGAGGAATTCAGGAATGTCCCCTCTGACCTTGCATGTGAGTGATGGTCCTCTGGCCACTCCCCAAGCTGGTTCTGTTTCTTGCTTTCCAACTTACTTCCTGTCATACATTCGGTAGCCTGTCACCTCTTTTGCTCTGTATTCAGCTCCTTCCCAAGCTTGTGTCTTATCTCTGTAACTAAACACATCTGCTAGCAGGGTGGTTCAGGGAGTGTCTGCCTGGAGAAAAACGGGCCTGGGTGCCCAAGCCCAGCATCTCTCCAAGTCTTCATTTCTCATCCTCAAAATGTGCACAGTAAGAATGTACGTCTTGTGGACATGTTGATGCACTCCCATAGTCCCAGCATCTGGGTGGGTAGGAGGCAGCTGAGGCAGGAGGATTCCACTTTGAGCCAAACCTTGACAATTTAGTGAGGCACTGCCAGACATGGTGGCACACCTGCAATCCCAGTACTCAGGAGGCAGAGGCAGGAGCACTGCCTGAGTTTGAGGCCAGCATGAACCATATAGTGAGACAATGTCTCAAACCCCCTATGATATAACTCAGTGTGAAGGCCCCATATTCAATCCCCAGGATCAAACACCAAAAATACTCAACACCCCAAAGTATAGCACTTTGGCATGCTGAGAACTTTGAACTGGACATCAGAAGGAATCAGAAGCAGACTCTAATCTTTTTCTGCCATTCTTTTGTTTCCCTTTGTACCCCAAGGCAGGTCACAGAAACTGGAACTCTCCACCAAAGACAGTCACAAAATTTAGACATATTATTTTAACCGACTCTCTAGGTTTCTGTATAGGAGCTGGCTACAGAGAAATTCTCTGATTTAGTGTACCTTGACTGATAGTAGTTTATAAGACCCTCTTTCTAAAATGGGCCCCGCCCTATATCTATCTGGTAGGAAGGAAAGCCAGAGAGACCAAAAAGAATGTGAACAGACAGGTCTTGCTGGGTTCCCCTCTGTACATTACATCATTTGCTTTTGTCCAATCACATTTCTACATGGAAACTAAGCATGAAATAGCTTTCCCTGCATCTTCCGGATCTTCATTTCTGAAAGCTATCACATAAAACTTTGATTAAACAAATCTGTTACAGTTTTCTCTCGTTAACATGTCTTCAGGAGTGTTGGGGAGGGAAGAGACTATATATACACCTCTTCACCTTTACCTGGCTGACCAAGTTCAAAACAAAGTTAGAATTCTTGCCAAAAAGCAGAAACGTAAGGCATAATTCACTCCTCTGGTGGAGAGCGACACTGAATAGTGGTAGTGTTGAGGGACAGCTAACTGTGAGGCAGGGCTTCTAGCATCTAGAACTTTCTGAAAAGTGGCCATGTGGGTTTGTAGATATGCTAGGTCCTTCTCCCCAGTCTAACTGTATTTTTGTGAGAGAAGAGCATTCTAGATCACAACTTCTGAGACCCAAATATAGTAACCACCTGGCGCCTTTTTAAGAGAAAATTAATTTGTGGCTCAGAGAAGCGCAGTGGCTTGCTAAGGGTCTCTCGGTGAGCAAGGATAGAGCAGGACTTCTATGCGCAGCTTCCTTGAAGCCACAGCCTGGCACAGTGTTGACATGGCCCAGGCAATACAGACGGCACCCTCTGGCCGCTTTGCAAGCCTAGCTGTGGCAGGTCTCTGCTGACGCCTGAGCTTTGAGGTGCAGCCTCCATTCTGACCCCTCGAAAGTCTCTGGGAGGGCAGGTTTATGCCTCACATGTGCCAGCTTCGGGCTGTCTCTTTCTGGGCCCAGCACACAGCCTGAAACACAGGACATGCCTTGTGGGTGATGATGTAACCAATGGGAAGATTGCTCGCCTTGCTTGTGTGTGTGTGTGTGCGTGTGTGTGACCATGTGGCCTGCATGAGGGGTTTCTGTAAATCCCCAGTGACCAAGGGTTTCCACCTTTTTTTTTGTGAACCTTTTTGTCTAGTGAAGCATGAGAACCCTTCGCTAGAGTACTTTTGGGGTATAGTTTACTGAGCAAACACACACACGGAACGGTGCACACATCTAACGAGCATTTTCACAAAGCGCACAGACTTGCAACATAAGAAATCAACCGTGACGGGCGCCCCAGAGTCCAGTCTCCACCTTCCAAGAGGAGCCTCTCCTCACAATGCTTTCAAATGCAAATTCCTAGAGCAGGACGGGGTTCTGTGCCCGTGGGCCTGAGGCAAGGGTGTGAGTGTGTGGGCGAGGGAAATGGTGGTGGGTGTGGAGTTGCGGGAGGTGTACAAGGGTGGGAACATTTTGTAGGGGTTTGAGCAAAGGGTGCAGGGCAGGAGGTTAGTGTATTAACGTGGCGGCCGGGATGCAGCGGCTGTCCAGGGTGTTGGGGCGTAGCTGCGGGGCGGCGTCCGAGGGCAGGCTGTCCACGCAGGGTGGCGGTAACCGAGCAGACATAGTGCGGGACCACCCGGGCCCAGAAGGGAAGGGGCCGGGAGGGGCGGGGCCTGGAGAGGCGGGGCCGCGCGTGGGTTTGGGGGCGGGGGGTAGTAGGGCAACTGGGCGGGGCCTCGAAGGGACTCCGCAGGGGTCCCAGGGGCGGGGTTGGTGGGCGCGGGGGCGTGGCATCAGGGGGCGGTGCCTGCGGGCGCGCGCACGCCGCCGGCGCGCCCCCTCCCGGCCGCCATGTTGGTTGGTGTGTGGGTGTCAAACGGAGCCAGACGCGGCGGTAGAGGCGGCGGCGGCGGGAGCTCCGCGGGCTCGGGTCGCCCCGGTCTCTTGGGCGCTGCTGGCGGCCGCAGCCGCGCACCCGCGCCGGAGCGGCGGAGCGGAGGTGAGCCGGCACTCGGGGTGCTCGAGCTCCCGAGCGGGGCCGTAGGGCGCGGGGCCTCTCTTCCTAGGCGCGGACATCCCTACGGCACAGGCTGCCTGCACTCCAGCAGCCCCCCTGAGCGTGCACCGCTGCTGCCCCAACTTGATCCCACTCTGGGAGGGACTCCTCTTTCCAGCCAGGCCCCGCCCCACAGGCTGGAGCATGCCCCCTCCTCACCTGGATCCCGCTTCCCTATCAGGGAGCGCTCCCTTTTATATCTTTGGTGTCGGTGGCTCGTGCTAGCCCACCTCAAGTCCGGGAGGCCCCTTCAGATTGGAGGAGTGCCGCCCTCCTCCCCAGAGCGCATTCTGACCCCTCCCGGGCCGGGCGCCCCTTCCCCCGGAGCCCAGCCTGGTCTCCGCCCGCCCCCGGACGGAGCAGCCACCCGGCGTCCCTCCGGGCATCGGGGGAGGGGTCCCCTGCCCGGCAGGATTTCGGCTTGTCTTCCTCTCCTTCGGGCTGCAGCGGGGCCCCCTTCCCTCCCGGGGGACGACGGTCCCCCTCCCCAGCCTCCACCCCCACAGCACAGAGGGGACGGAGGTGGCAGAGCCAGGCTCCAGCTGCCTTTTGTTCCGCGTGGGACGGCAGAGACCCGGCCTGGCGGTCCTGCTTCGCTAATTGGGGTGGGTGAAAGGGTGCCTAGGGCCAGCGTCTGCCGAGAGACCCTGCCTCTGTTTTCTCCCGGGGCGGCTCCCGGAGCGGGAGGCGAGCGTTTGGGAGAGGCAGGGCCTTGCTAGCGGAGTTGGTGCCAACAGGTTTTTATTTGCGACCTGAAGTTGGCCCAGTGGCTTTCCAGAGGGGCAACTTGAGCTCCCTGTAAACCCCAGCAAGGCCTGTGAAAGCCGTTCCTCTCCGCCGTCCGTTCTGGCGGCTGTTTTTTCATTGTTGTGCTGACTTGGGACAAATTTGAAGTCCTCTTTAAGAGAGTAAGGAGCGTAACTATCATTGGGTTTTTACTAAGGGAAACTGAGGCCCGGAAATGCAGTGATTTGCCCAACGTCACACAGCAGTGTAGTGTCAGTGGCACAGTTGGAAGCTCAGTCTGCGAGGTTTTTCACAACACCTAATGATTGTTTTAAAAGATGTTTAGGGTTCCCTCCAACCTCCTGCTTTCTGTTTTTAACATTTACACAAGAAAATGGGCAGGAACAGATGAGAAGTAGGAATTGTTTCCACCTCCAGAAAGTGGATTGGGAAAGAAGAGACTGGAGCAGGGGGTCGAAATGATTGAAAAAGACAAATTTTAATTGTTTTCATGCTCCCCCCGTTATGTAATATAATGTAAATTTGGCAGAAAACGTGCATCTTGTAGCTGTAGATACGGGATGATAGCTACTGACAAAATCACATACTAAATTCTGCACAGCAGTGATTGAGTTTGCACTGATAATTAAGCCTTCGTGTGTATTTAAATGACCACCAAAAGGGACTCAATTTGTTTCTGAATGGTACTTGTTCAGGTGCTTAATTTTGGGACAAATTATTGTGTTGGGGAGACCACCTAGATGTTTTCATCATTTTTACCTGCATTTTTTCTTTTACACTGTACACAATTCTTTTTTGGCACCAGGAATTGAACTCAAGAATTGAACTCAGGACCTCCAACTTCCCAGGCATGCTCTTTGCCACTGAACTGTATCCCCAGCCCTCTTTTACATTGTTGTTGTTTATTTGTGTTCCTGGTTTGAAAATTGGGCTACTCATCCTTACCAGTCTCATTTTTGTTGGTGTTTGTTATTAATAGTTTGTTAAAGGGCAGATTATCATAAGGCATGGGCAGGATTGCTCACATCCCACCAGTCCTTGGACCAGGAGCGAGTTTGGATAGTCCTATGGAATTTATTGATGTCTCCAAGTGGTAATACTTGGCATGCGGTATGGAGTCATGAACAGTGGCCCATCCTTTGTAGAAATCCTCTGTAGAAATACGGTTGCCTCTTATGTAACCTTTCATAACAAGGTGTGGATTTCCCAAGAGTTGAGATTGTGATAAAGGTCCTACAAAAGTTGAAAAGTGCCTGGGACCCTTATTTTAATGGTTTGTTTTTTCGTGAGGTAAAGGAAGAATTTTTTTTTTTGGGGGGGGGTGGACTGGCAATTTCCAATTCTGGTCCAAAGTGCTAAGAAAATGGATTTCATGAAAACTCATGGAATTGTCATTGTTGTATTTTTGGGACCATCTTAAAGTTTTTTGTTTTTTTGGGGGTGCAGGGTGACCTTGAACTCACTTTGTAGTGTACGCTGACCTCAAAATACAGGTGATGGGACTGGGGATTTAGTTCAGTGGCATAAGTACCTGCCTGGCAAGCGCACGGTGGTGAGTTCGATGCCTGGTACCAAACAAACAAAATGGGTGATCCTCCTGTCTCAGCCTTCTCAGTGTTAAGAGTGTTAGGATTACAGGTGTGTGCCACCACGCCTGGCCCCACCCTTAAGATTTTCTAACCTTTCAGGCAATTTGTTCTTACTGTTTCTCAGCCTTCCTATCATGTTGATAGGATGTGAATTATTTTATGGCATAAGTACCTGGTGACCCTGCATCTTGAGGAAGTCAAAGGGCTTGAATTTGAAGCATTTGAGGTTGGAGAGATTAGGAGGAATTATGTAGTTTTATTGCTTTAACTCATGTGTTCTGTTAAACAGATTTCTGTCAGGCCTTTGCCAGCCAGCTCATTGGGACCCTCTTCAGCTGTCCTAGCCTCTCCATTCCATTTCTTTTGGAGCTTTTTTGCACATTGTGTGTCTGGGACCTTTTTTGACACTGACGTCTTTGAGGCCACTGGTTGCTGTGTCGTCTTTAGTGGTTAACTCAGCCTGTGACACAGGATAGATGCCTGGTGAAGATCTGTAATAAGTATTCTTGGAGGCAGTGGAATACACTTTTATTGATTCCTTACTACAGGCTCTCCACAGTTCTGGCTTGGTCTTGCATGAACCACTGCTGTTGATTCAGCAGTCAGGTACCAGTTGCACAGGTATTATTTCCCTTTCTGGAGTTGAGGAAACTGACAGCCCAGTGTTCAAGGTCACACAGTAAGTGATGAGACTGGGATTTGAACAGGTGTGTTGGATTCTAGAGTACTTTTTTGCCTGTGCCCTCATTTGAGAAACTTGAGTCTCACAGCAGTGAAGAGATGTGTACCCCAAGATAACAAGGGGTGTGAAATGATACAATTAAGATTGTCGAGGGTGGAGAGAGCACATTTTGTTTTTGTCATGTGCTGTGAAATGACTATTCCATCTGTTGAGTTTTTGAAAATCGACAAGCTTTTTGATAAGTTAGTGGAATATTTTTCTTAATGAGCTTGTTCATGGTATCTAAAAATAGAAATTTAAATACTGTGAAATTAGTGTGCATGCAGTTAAGTGTATGTTCAGTCACTTCCCTCTGTGACCATGCTTGACTGTATCTATTTCCAGTCAAAACGATTTCCATGTTTTGGCTTTATTTTATTTATTTAGTTTGGTCCTGGGTACTGAACCCAGGACCTTTGAACTGAGGCTCAATCCTTTTTAAAATTTTTTTTTGTTTAGAAACAGTGTTTTAATAAGTTCCTAAGTTGTCCAAACTGGGCTCAAATTTGGAATCCTCCTGCCTCAACTTCCCAGAATACTAGGACTTACAAATAACATGTCACCACACCTGGCTCATGTTCAGAAATCTTGAAAGCTGTTTTAGTAACCTTTAGGAAACAAAAAATTCATTTTAATTTCTCATTGGCATATAACATAGGGATTACCACTCATCTGTGAATGGAAAACCTGAGACCCAAGAGAGGTTAAGTAACCTGAGAGGAACTTGGCACAGCTGGGATTCAAACTGAGGTCTGTGTGATTCCCAGACCTGAGTCCCTTCTATTCGAGCAGCTGCCATAGAAAATGCTGTAGAATAATGGATATTCATTACTTTATAGAGTAAATCTGTGATCTGAAATCATTGTCAGGTTTACTTAGATGGTTGGGAACTGGAATGAGAGATTTTTGTTCTCCTAACCTTCGGATCTATGAAAGCCTTGTTCAAATGTCAGTAATTTAATGTGTCAGTTTATCTGACAGGCTAGATTTAGGGTTTGATTAAAACAAAAAATAAATCCCCAACCTCCTTTGAACCAGATCTGCAACGTTGTTACAGTGCTCCCTCTATGTGTTGGATTCTTTTTGGTGACTCATTCTCACCTTTCCTGGGTACTGGAGTCTGCTTTGTTTCTGCATACTGAAAAGCTTTTTCCTGGTTCTATTTTCTGTTGGTCCTGGTCTAGGTATAGTGTATTGCAGTTTTAAGCTTGTTGTAGAGACAGAACAGGTAACTTCTTTCTGTTAAGAGTAGTGCATGGAATTGGGCACTCAGAGCTGTAAATAAAGGGACTCTCTTCTCCTGTTCATGTGACCCAACTGATCAATAGCACATAGAAAATAGGCTCATCCTGGGGGATGACTGGCCATTTAGGGCTAATGAATGCATGATGTGGATTTAAAAGCATTTATAATTAATCACTTCTGAGTGCCTGCCTCCTTCCTCTCCCACTCCTCTTTGGTAATGTCACACTGAAGCAGCTCAGTAGCTGAGTACCAAATGGCACAGACAATTTGGCCACAAAGGCTGTGTTGCAGATTGCCCTGGGATCAGATATGGGTGCTAATAAACATCCTGGCTGAGTGACTTGGGACACCTTAGTCACTGAGCTTTGTTTTCCTCTTCTCCGACATGGGGCTAGCAACAACTTTATGGAATAGGTTCAGAGTAGTGTTCAAACCCTAGTGTGTGTTAGAATCACCAGGAATCTGGTCAGTACATTGGTAGGCCTTATCCTAGAGTTTCTGATTGAGTAGACAAGACCTGAGAATTTTTAACCAACCTTCAAGTGCTACTGATACTGCCAATCTGGAAACTCCACTTGGGAACCCTGGCTTGAGGATTGAAGGAAAAGGCATTAAGTATTCAGTGGTAGATAACATGCTCAGCTTGCACAAAACCCTGGGTCTAGTCCCCAGCGCTTGGGTGAGTGGGTTGGGATTAGTGTAGATATCCAGTACTGCCTGGCTGTGCAGAGGAAACTCAAAATGATGCCTCTTTTCTGTCACTGAAATACTTCTAAATATTGCTGTGAAGATGGTGGTATAACATTGGGAAAGGAAACTTGGATTCTCAGATGTTGGTATTGTGATTATAATTTAAGTGGGTTTGTAGAAATGTTATCCTGTTTAGAGGGAATGTGAGATGTCAGTGGCCTTCAAAAAAGCAGTGAGTTCATCGTTCTCACACATTTGGCAAGAGGCTCACTGTTGAGGCAGCTTTTAGAAACATAACTGGAAGAGGTTGTTGTTGTTGGTGGTGGTGGTAGGTCTCAGCTCACTCCATGGACCACTGAGGATGGACCACTGGCTTTTTTTAAAACTTTTTTTGGACCATTAGTTTTAATGGCAGTCACTCCTAACAATTCAAATTGATTTTAATATTCTTAAAAATAATTAATTTAAAGTTTGGAAATACACATACATGGGCTGCATAGTATGTTTGAGGTGCAACTGGACTGTATAGTGAGCTTATCTGAAAAACAAGGAAAAAACCCCCACCAGAAACCAACCCCTGCAACAAACAACACGGTTGCGTGTGTGTCTCGTGTACCATGTCCCAGCTACTCCATTTATGCACAATACTTGATTCAGTTTTCTAGACTGATCTTGCAAGGCCTAGCACACTCATTACCCCTCCCCCTCACTGGAGATTGAACCCCAGGACCTTGCATAAACTGGGCAAACGATTCACCACTGAGTTATTTCCCAGCACTTTTTATCTTTTCTTCTCAGGCAGGATCTCAGTAAGTTGACTGGCTTCAGACATGTGATCCTTCTGCCTTACCCTTGAAAGTAGCCAGGGTTATAGGCTTATGTCACCAATTCCAACTATCATCTCTCTCTCTCTCTCTCTCTGACAGGGTCTCACTATGCAGTTCAGGCTGGCCTTGAACTCGTTATGTACTCCAGGCTTACCTTGAACTTACGGTGACCCTACTGCCTCAGCATCCTAAGTGCTGGGGTTACAGGCGTGTGCTACCATGCCTGGCCTATTTCTCTTTTTGATATTTATTTCTTTATTTTTAAATTTTATTTATTTATTTTTTGAGACAGGCATGTAGTATAGGCAGGTTTTGAACTCACGTAGTCCAGGTTGGCCACAAATTCATGGGATCTGGAGTGCTGGCCCTTTCTCTTCTTGCATTTGAAAACAAACAAGATACAGGGGTTCAGCAACCTGCTCCAGGATATGCAACCAGTGAGTGAGTACCCCAGCTGGTATTTGCTGCCATCTGTGTCAGATTTAGAGCCACATTGTTTGTGCTTCCTCACCCTGCAGCATGTCAGTGCGCCCTTCACTTCATTGTTCCCTTACAGCAGCCCCAGGAGTGAGGATGAGCACGCTGAGGCCTGGAGACGAGCTTGGTCGTGTGTGGCCAGCCAGCGGCTGGTAGTGCCAAATTCAGTCCCACATCTTCTCACTTTTGAGCTTTTTTTTTTCTTTTTTTTTCTTTGTTGCAGCACCGGTTGCGGGGGGATCAAACTCACAACCTCATGCCTGCCAGACAGGCGCTTAAGCCCCTGAACCAAACTCCCAGCCCTAGTTTTTTGAGGCAGGGTCGCACTGTGTAACTCAGACTGGTCTTGTGCTCACATTGTAGTCAAGCTGGCCTTGAACTCAAAATGCTTCTCCTACCTCAGCCTCCCGAGTGCTGGGTTTAAAGGCCTGTGCCACCACGCCCGGCTTTGAGCAGAGCTTTATATAGTAATTTTTATGACAACACTTCGACAGTGTGGTGGCGCTTGCCTGTAATCCCATCACTCAGGAGGCCGAGCCAGGAGGATTGCTGTGAGTTTGAGGCCAGCCTGAACTACATAGTGAGACCGTGTCTCAAAAAACAAAAAAACAAGACAAACAAGCTCTGTCTGGTAATACGGTTAAAACAATGATCAGGTTTATGCAGATGAACTTGGTATGCTTAAAAAGGTATATGCAAGTAAAAATAGAAAGTATCTCCTCCCAAAGGTGATAACACAGGAGTTCCGGCCAGTGGGTGGTTTTCTCTGTTCTTGCAGTGCCCCAAGGAGGCTGGGGTATGGGCACTTTCCCAAGGTTTGAAAACTGCCTGCAGGTCTTGATCTGAGAATGGTAAACAGCTCTGTGTTGGTGCCTGTCCTGCACTTGCAGGAGGCCCTAGAGGTTTGGACTAGTTTGTTTTGTAGACTTTTTAAGACTGATGTGGAAAAATGAATGCGAGCAAAACATTGCTATTAAATGACAACCCCCTACCCTACCCCTGAAAGTCATAGCAATAAGGGAATGCTAACAGGCTAAGCGTGATTCACACTTTTTTAAAAGCAAAGTCCTCTGTGTGCCTGTTTGATATCCAGAGCTGTCCTGGGGATATAATGGCTCTATTTTGTTTGCTTTTGTTTTTGGAGACAGGGCTGTGTAGTTCAGGCTGG
>RJWM01050671.1:0-10695 GCA_004363535.1 Dasyprocta punctata
CTTCCTTTCCTAGTCATCATTGGCAGTAACGGTCCCAGGAACTCAGCTCCCCACAATCAGGGGTTCCCAGGCTAGAACCCCTGCAGAAACTGCCCATGACAAAGATCCGCTTATATATGTCACAGGATGGGGCACTGCCAACCCCCCTGCCTTTTACAGAACTGAGGACTGAACCCAGGGTCTTCAAGTTGCATCTCCAGACCTTTTTTAAATTTTGAGACAGGGTCTTGCCAAGTTGCCAAATTACCCAGGTTGGGCTTGAACTTGTGATCCTCCTGCCTTAGCCTCCCAGAGTGCTGGAATTATAGGCATACACCACCACACGTGCCTTTCCCCTGTAACTCTAACTGCCAAGTAACCACTAAGTTCAGACACCCAAGGATCCATTTCTGAGCTCCCAGTTAGCCAAAAGCTTTTGCTCCATCCAATGAATGACTTAGCATTAGTTAAGATCATTTAATCTCATCATCTCATCTATCAAGAATTTCATACTTTTCACTAAGCATTTGACCCCAACAACTAACACATTTTTCTAATATGACATTAACACTGGCTATGCCACTGCCAGAGCCTTACCTAGGTAGTGAGTGGTTTAAAGTACATCCCAAAATTGCCACATGCCCCTCTTCCAAAGGTGGAGGCGAACTCCTGTCCCCTGGATGTAGGCTGGACTCAGTGACTCAGCCCAGCATTCAGTGGGAATGACAGCTCGTGACTGTGAGCTTAGGTCATAAAAGGCACTGTTCCCCTCTCTCCAGCTGCTGGCTATATGGGGAAGGCTAGCTGCCAAGCTAGACAGACCCAACAGTGGCTGACAGAAAGACCTTCTGTGGAGGAACTGTGGTCTCCTGCCACTGGCCAGAGGAGTGAGCCAAATACTACCCAACTCCATCAAACTTTCATGGCCATCAGCCTGGCCACAAATCATGACCGCCACCCTCAAGTCTCAGATAGAACCACTCAGCTACGACACTCACAGATTCCAGACCCCCAGAACCTATGTGAGACCATTAATACTTGTTGAGTTTGTTTTTGTTTTGTTTTTTTCAGACAGGGTCTCACTATGTAGCCCAAGTTGGCCCCAAACTCATGGTGTATCCTCCTGCCTCAGGATCCTGATGATA
Source organism: Dasyprocta punctata (assembly GCA_004363535.1). Taxonomy (NCBI): domain Eukaryota; kingdom Metazoa; phylum Chordata; class Mammalia; order Rodentia; family Dasyproctidae; genus Dasyprocta; species Dasyprocta punctata. Next base: position 1,125 of record RJWM01050671.1, read on the forward strand.
GGCGTGTACCACCACACCTGGCTAATAATGCTTGCTATTTTGAACTGCTGAACTCTGAATAGTTAAACACCAACAGATTTAACTAATATACCTAGATACATACACTTTCTACACTGGAAAGATCAGCAAGCAAACCCTCTACACAACTTCTAAACAAAAACTGCTACTGATGATTGTGCCTTAATAGGACTATGGCACAATTCAAATGGTGGGTAGATAGCCCTCCGTAACTAACCCCTCTGAGTTCTCTAATATTCTGTGACAGACACCAAAACCATTTTCCCTAAGGTGGTAACTGCTCAACTTTTGTTTTGTTTCCCAACCTAGCAATACTCAAAAGTATTAAACCAACCAAACCTGTAACTTACTAGTAACCTTGCAGCTGGTGGTTCAGGTCAGCAGAAGAGGTTATTAGTCATGAAGTCATGGGTTTGATCTACAGCACAGGAAAACAAAAAAAGTAACCTAACTCACTCCAAATTCCTGAAACCCTATTCTATCTCCCTAGTTCACTGAAACCAATCCAATTTAATCAAATACTCACCTCAGACCTTTGAAAAGGAAATGCCACACACATACACCTTCACTGCCCTCCAGCCCACAGGTGTGCAGAAGAAAACCACTCCTTGGGCATTACTGCGTGACTGACTAGGTGGAGTTAAGACACGGTCTTGTTATACAGTAATTCGAGCTGTAATCCTCAGTAATCCAAACTGGAGACCTTGGCCTCCTTCAGTGTGGGCATTAGACATGACCACCACCCAGCAAATTTAGAACTGGATTTTTTTGTTGTTTGTTTTTTTGGTATCAGAGATGAACTCACAACCTCGAGACTTCCAGGCAGGTACGCCACTGAGCTAAATCCCCAACTGTTACTTGTTTTTTGAGATAGGGTCACCACCACTCTGGGTTCACATTGAGGACTGTTAGCGGGGTGTGGTGGTGCACACCTTTAATCCTAGCACTGGGGAGGCTGAGGTAGGCAGAGCGTTGTGAGTTCGAGGCCGGCATGGGCTATGACACAAGCGCAAGGCCAGCCTGAACTACACAGTGCAACCCTGCCTCGAAAAAAATAAGGCCAGGAGTCTGGCTCAGTGGGTTAAGTGCCTGCTTGGCAGGTGCAAGGTTGTGAGTTCCATCCCAGGTACCAACAAAAAAATAAATAAATAAAACAAATTGAGGACTGTTATGAGCTTTTCAAATTGGAAAGGGGACAATGACTTGGAAAGAAAAAAGGGATAAGGAGGGGAAGAGGACAAAAAGAGCATTAAGATGTGTCATGTACATGTACAAACTCCCATGATAAATGTAATCACATTATGTACTGCAAACTTGTAGTAATAAAAAATACATAATTCAAAACATGGAGGCTCAGTGGCACAAGCCCCTGTTTGGCAAGTGCAAGGTTGTGGATTTGATCCCCGGTACCAAAACATGGAGTACATTTCCTATAGGATACAATGCTGTCCAAGGTACTGCTGTTGCCAAGGAGCACTTCTCAAAGCATAAGTAATTATTTCTGCACTGCGGGAGATAAAGTTAGAGGCAATGTGTATGCCGTTGTTCTGCCATGGAGTCACACCTTCAGCCCCTAAAGTGTTATTTAATACTTTATTATCTATAAAGCTATTAACATTACGCATTTTACCCCTGCCAGAAATTAATTTGGGGGAGGGAGACTTTTTAAGACAGGGTTTTGTGTGGGGTGTGGTGGGGCATGCCTTTAAGCCCAGCACTCGGGAGGCTGAGGTAAGAGGATCGTTGTGAGTTCAAGGCCAGCTTGGGTTACAACGCGAGCACAAGACCGGCCTGAGCTACACAGTGCGACCTTGCCTCAAAAAACTAAGGCCGCAAGTTTGGCTCAGTGGCTTAAGCACCTGCCTGACAGGCTTGAGGTTGTGGGTTTGATCCCCAGCGCCACCAAAAAAAAACAAAAAAAAAAAAACAAAAAGGGTCTTGCCACGCAGTTCAGGTTGGCCTAGAACTTACAGCAATACTCCTGAGTGCTGGGATTATACACATGCACCACCATGCCCAATGTCAGAAATGAATTTATAAACTAATTCTTACCTGCAGCGGTCTCCATATACACAGTACCCTCGCTGGAAGTACTTGCACACTACACCATAGGGACTGTCGGAGAGGTCATGTGAGTAGCGACAGTTATCTCCTTCCTTACAAACCCCATGCATGAAATACCTGCGAGACAAAGTACCATAAACCTACATTAGAAAGATGAAAGCCAGTTGTCAAAAGAATTCAAGACTAACACATTTTTCTAGTAAACACACAAGTGTAGGAAATGAACAGAATGTGTAGCCCTAGGCCACACAGCCAGAAAGATCCTTCTGGGTAGTGCAGGGTGCAGGCACCAACTTAAGTCTCAAACATGCACCCTTATCACTGCAGGTCAAGACTGACCACTGTCCTCATCTTACAGTTCTAAAAAGTAGCTTATTTTCCATTAACTTTAGCCATAATGGTGGCTCTATCTGTAAAACAATCAAAGATGAAACAAGAAACCAAAGACAAGCCAGGCGTGGTGGCGCACGCCTTTAATCCCAGCACTCGGGAGGCTGAGGTAGGCGGAGCGTTGTGAGTTCCGAGGCCGGCTTGGGCTACAACGCGAGCGCAAGGCCGGCCTGAGCTGCATAGTGCGACCCTGCCTCAAAAACTAGGGCTGGGAGTTTGGCTCAGCAGCTTAAGCGTGTCTGGCAGGCGCGAGGTTGTGAGTTCGATCCCTGGTGCCGCAAAAAAAAAAAAAAAAAAAAAAAAAAAAAAAAAAAAAAAAAAAAAAAAAGAAACCAAAGACAAGGACCAGACAACTGTTTACTTTCAATTCTTTAAGAAAGCATTTTAGGGAGATGAAGCTCAGTGGCACAGCCTTTGCCTTGCATCCCAGAGGGAAGGAGGAAATATATGAAGGGAGGGACCATTATGAGCCCTCTAGACCAATGATGGTGAACCTTTTGGAGACTGAATGCACAAACAGCAACCCCAAACCCACTCATTCATCACAAAGTCCCACCACTGCAATTAAACCTGAATATACAATGCTCAGCTGCTGGGGCAACTTGGCTGGTGTGCCTGCCACAACATGTGCACCACAGGTTCACCACCACTGCCCTAGACCATTTTAATGCTTTAAAAGCCACAAAGACACAAGCAAAACCATCTGCAAAAGTAGAGGCAAAAGGAAATGACCCAGCCAGCTGCCTTAAGGATTATAGGAAGTGGTGAGCAGTTTCCAAATCCAGGTATGGGAACACATGCAGCAGCTTCTAGGTGGACTTGCACCACTGTCTGAAGCAGTAACACCTGGCAATCTGCTAGAGATCCAAATTTTGAGATCGTCAGAAAGGAGGTATGCGGCCTAGTGGGTTGGCAAAATGGAGGATCTCAATGTGAGCAATCTTGATCTGTTAAAGTGCATGAACCCCTCCCCCATTTATTTTCCCATCACTGACCTATGTCAGGGTTGTTTTCTTTTGTTTTGTTTTTTCCACTCTTTGTCCTTTTGATCTTTCTGCTGAGCGGGGTTACAAAGATTCAGTCTGGCAAACTAGATCCTCCACGCACACGTTTCCACAGAGCTAGTACAGAGCAGGGAAGAGTAACTGCTTGCTGGGTGTGACAGTGCCTAGCCTTATGGAGGGCACTGCTGGACCCAAAGAGATGGGTCACACAACTACCTTGAAACAGTAGGCAGTACACCTTTTAATCCCAACACTCGGGAGGCTGAGGTAGAAGGACATCCCACCTGCCTACTGAACTGAATGGGACAGAAAACAGACTCACCTTAGCTGGGGTACTCAACAAACAAAAGCGGGGCACAACTGGACACAACCTTAACCCCCGAGAAGGGGTCACAGGCTAGCCTGGGCCACTTAACAAGACCTTGGCTAAAAGAAAAACTAAACAGCTCGGTAGTAAAAGCGCTTGCCTAGCATGCCCAAGGCCCAGGTTCAATTCCCAGCACCAAAAAAAGAGGGAGGCTGGCCCAAACTAAAATGTAAGAGGTTCTATTCAGGGACCATCTGCATGTGAACCTTCTAAGTAACAGTAGTTAATAAAATGAAAAACAAAACGTCACAACACTGCAGTAGGAAGCTAAATTACAACATAAAGATGGGGACATGTCTGTTGCCCCAGCACTCTGCAAGATGAAGCAGGAAGATGAGGAGGTCAAAGGCAGCTTAGACTACACAGAAAAACCCTGTCTCAAACCAAAAATAGCTGGTTTGACTGCACACACCTGTCTGTAATTCCGTACTATAGGAGGCTGAGCCAAGAGTATCAAATGTCTGAGCCCAGCCTGAGCAACTTAGCAAGACCCTGCCTTAAAATTTAATAACATTTTAAAAGGGATATGGAGAACTAGATGTGTTGCCACACACCTGTAAACCCAACACTCTGGGAGGCTGAGGCAGGAGGGCAAGTTCAGAGTCCAGCCTAGGCAAACGAGCAACTTAGCAAACAAAAGGGTCAAGGCCCTAGGTTCAATCTCCAGTACCACCATAAAAAAGTAAATAAAGAAGCTGGGCGTGGTGGTGCACGCCTTTAATCCCAGCACTCGGAAAGCTGAGGTAGGCGGAGCATTGTGAGTTCGAGGTTGGCTTGGGCTACAACGTGAGCACAAGGCCGGCCTGAGCTACATAGTGCGATCCTGCCTCAAAAAACTAGGGCCGGGAGTTTGGCTCAGTGGCTTAAGCGCCTGTCTGGCAGGCATGAGGCTGTGAGTTTGATCCCTGGTGCCCAAAAAAAAAAAAAAAGTACATAAGTACAATTATGCCTCATTTCACCTGCTATGAGGCTTAACTTACTCTAACTCAGGTTTGAACTTAAGCTCAAGTGCTCAACTACTTGCTAAGTATAATATTGCAGCTGGATGAGTTCCCTACAACCCAATCCTGAATTTGTCTATGAAAAGGTGTTTTTTTGTTTTGGTTTTGGTTTTTTTTTTTTGCGGCACCGGGAATCAAACTCACAACATTGCGCCTGCCAGACAGGTGCTTCAGACAGTGAGCCAAACTCCTGGTCCGGTTTTTTGAGGCAGGTTTGCACTATATGTTGTAGCCCAAGCCAGCCTCGAACTCACAACACTCCTCCTACCTCCTGAGTGCTGGGATTAAAGGCATGCGCCACCATGCCCGGCTTATGAAAAATATTTTTAATAAAGTTAGGCAGGCTTGGGGAACAAATGTTACTAAATTTGTGCCAATAGATCACTTTTGACTGTAAAAATGGAGAAAGTATCTAAAGAAATATTTGGCTTTGAGCCGGACGTAGTGGCGCACGCCTGTAATCCCAGTACTCGGGAGGCTGAGGTAGGAGAAGTGTTGTGAGTTCGAGGCCGGCATGGACTACAATGCGAGCACAAGGCCAGCCTGAGCTACATGGTGCGACCCTGCCTCAAAAAACTAGGGACGGGAGTTTGGCTCAGTGGCTTAAGCGCCTGTCTGGCAGGCACGAGGTTGCGAGTTCGATAACCTGGTGCCACAAAAAAACAAAACAAAACAAATATATATATATATATATATATATATATATATATTTGGTTTTAATATTAAACTACTAAATATACACTTTATTGAAAATTTTAAAATAAACATTTTCCACGGAAAAAAAAAGACATACCCACAGTTAAAAATAGATCATTTTTCATTGTGATACTAAGGACGAAACCCAGGGTCTCTGCATTAAGCTACACCTCCAACCTTTTCTAAGTTTAAGATGAGGTTGGTCTCACTAAATTGTTCAGACTGGGTCAGAGCTACGTCCTCCTGCCTCAGCCTCCTAGCATGCCTGAATAACAGGCATGTGTGTGTCACCAGGTTATTTATTCATCTGAAGCAGTGTCAGCTCCACACAGCAAAGGAGCAGCCTTTGCCTGCTTCTTTGAGGGGAGTCTACAATCAGAGATGCACTGACAGATGTAAGGCTCAGTAAAAGAGCCACCTAGAGATCTCTACTGGGAAGACAGTCCCTAAATCTGAGGCATAGCACTAAGTCTATTCTTAAATTCTATTCTCTTTCCCATGCTCTCATGCTTTTTGGAGGGAAGGGAGGTGAGACAGGCTCTCACTATGTAGTTCAGGCTGGCCTTAAACTCACTATGTAGCCCAGGCTGGCCTCAAACTCAGTGACCCTCCTGCCTCAGCCTCCCAAGGGCTGGAATTACAGGCAAGGGATAGGGTTACAGGTGGCCGGATCTCAAGAATTTAAATCAGGCACCTGGGTTTAAGTCCTCCTAACCTCCCATTTCCTTGACCACAAAGTTCAAGGATCTCTAACCTACACTACCCATTAGTAACATCTAGGTCACTAACACATTCGGACTCATCATAGGTGGGAACTGTCCTTCAGAACCAGCGGGTTGGCCCACAACAGGTGGCAGTGCCTCATAGCACCTTAGCCAAGAGCATGCTATCATGTACATGACAAAGCAATGTCATGCCTGGGACCTAGGACCACAGGACAGTGCTCTAAGTTTTCTTGTGTATTTTTATATAAAAACACTTTTGGAAAAAAATGGGATTATAAAGCATCAACATCACATATAACTGCACCTGCATCTTTATTTAATAAGGAAACAGAAACTACTCAGTCAACCTCAAAAGATCAATCTAGTCTACAACCAAAAGTCACCATATACTGGTAGTCAGCAAAATGATCATCCACTCGCTGACACTGCAGCAGGGGCCAGACAGAGCTCGTTTCACCAACAAAAAAACAGCATTTGTTCTAAAAGGCTCAGTGGTTAAGGCACTGTCAACCTACAATTACACAGGTAGAAGGGCAGTGAGTGCAAAAGCCCTGGGGTGGGAGGATGGTCACCACACCGAAAGAGAAGAAGGCTAACAAGGAGAGCAAAAAAACAGAACAAAGCACCAGGCATGGTGGCGCATGCCTGTAATCCCAGCACTGGGGAGGCTGAGGCAGGAGCATCACTGTAAATTCGAGGCCAGCCTGGACTACAGAGTGAGATCCTGCCTCAAAAAAGGGAAAGAAAAAGAAATAAAGAAATAAAAAGAAAGAAAGAAAGAACAAACCAATGGTGAGATTCCATCTCACTCCAGAAAGAATAACTATTATCAAGAAATCAACCAATAATAAAAGATGGTGGGGCTCTGGGAAAAAAGAAACCCTTTTCCACTGTTGGAAATGTAGACCGGGTGCAACCACTGTGGAAACCAGTGTGGAGCCTATCAACCAGGGCGTGGTGGCACACGCCTTTAATCCCAGCACTCAGGAGGCTGAGGTAGGAGGAGCGTTGTGAGTTCCAAGCCGGCTTGGGCTACTACGTGAGAGCAAGGGCAGCCTGAGCTACATAGTGCGACCCTGCCTCAAAAAAACTAGGGCCAGGAGTTTGGCTCAGTGGCTAAACAAAACAAAACAAAACAAAAAAACACCTAAACCTATCAAGGGGTGGTGGCACACACCTGTAATATGAGCACTTGGAATGCTGAGGCAGGAGGATCACTGTAAGTTCAATCAAGGCCAGCCTGGGCTACATAGTGAGACCTTTTCTTTTTTTTAACGGCACCAGGGATCGAACTGACAGCCCCTCGCACCTCACCTGACAGACAGGCACTTAAGCTGCTGAGCTAAACTCCTGGTCAGTGAGACCTTTTCTAAAAGAGGGAGGCAAAGATATACCTCAGGGGCACAGCACCTGCCTGGCAATCGAGAGGTCCTGAGTTCTACTCCCAGTACCTAAGGAAAAAAAAAACTAACAAAACTAAAACTAGAGGTTCCATTCAACTCAGCTATTCCCTTTCATGGTATCTTCCTGAGAAAATCAAAAGCATCATATCACAGTGGATATCTACATCCGCATCTGTGGTGGCACAGTTAATATGTAATAAATATCGTGAAATAGAAAGAAAATGTTCAAATGGGAAGGGGAACCAGAGAGGGGGAAAGGAAGGAAGGGAAAAGGAAAAAAAAAAAAAAAAAGAAAATGGAAACAAAGCTTTTGTAAATGAGGGGAAGTGGGGCTGAAAGGAGGGTAGGGAAATGAGAACAAGTGTTATCATGTACAGGTACAAATCCCTACAATGAATCAATGAATGTGATCATTAATTATGTGCACCTACAATGTACCAATAAACTTAATTTAAAAAAACATGCAAGCAAAGAAGTTAGGAGACTGGGAACAGATCTGTCAGGGCTTTCCTTGTAAGCCAAGAAGTTACCTTAAAGCAGTAACAATTCACTGAAGAATCTAAAACAGAAGTATCATGATCAGACTGAATTATAAAAATATTAAACTAGGTTCTAGAAGCTGGAGGGTAGAGCTCAAAGGTAGCTGCTTACCCAGCACATGCAAGCGCCTGTTCAATTCCCAGCACCACAATAATAAACAGGTTTCTACTACATGACCTGTCTTGACCAATGGACTACACTGAAGTAGCCACAAGATTCTAGAGCCACAGTAACTGTAGTGGCCAGAACAATGAGCTCGTTCAGTTCTAAGTAGCAGTAAAAAGCACAAAGGTTCAGAACTAGAGATCTCTTAAATACCAGCTCTGTCACTTCCTAGGTCTGGCTGTCAACTCATCAGCTTGATGTACTACCTAGGAGACGACTAAAGCACCCTTCCGGGAGAGTCTGGCCAAGTCACAAGGGTGTGTCCAGGGGACTAGATCTGTGCCCTCCTCTCTGCAGCTCTAACCCTGCTGTTTCCCAGATGCCAGTGAGAGCAATCTCCCACATACCCTTCCACACCATGTGCCTGCCTAGACATACACAACACACCTCTCAGCTACAGGCAGCAGCTATTCTGTCCACTAGTTGGTGACCCTCACTAAACTGTTCAACTTCTGCTCACTCTGTGCCTTCCCAGTCACAATAGCCAACGCCCTGGTTTCTGATTTCTGATTTCCACTCAGTGAGAAAGAAGAAGGCGGCCCAGAGGGCAGGACACTGGGCACAGGGTTTGCAGTATTTTGGGTAGTGCGGTCAGCACTGCTGTGACAAAGGAATATATACACCACACACAGGAAGCTACAGGGGTATCTGGCTCAACACAAGGTCTGAGAAACAAGCTGCCTGTTCCTGAGATACAGCCTGAGCACCACCAAAGAGGACACCCACAGTCACCTCATCACTTGACACCACAGGGCCCAAGACACACTCGAGCACAGGCCGTGAGTGCCACTGCCAAGCAGCAGGGCATTACCTACACGGAGCCTGTGGTGAGATCAGGTTTTTGGTTTGCTTTACCTGCCTCTGTCTCTCAGCAATACTGCTGCTATACCAGAATCATGAAGCCTCAGGGGAAACATCTTCTTGCCAACACATTTGTTTGGTTAAACCTAAGATTGTAAGGTGGTAGTGTAACACATAACACAAGAAGCAGGAGACTAAAGGAAACCCACTTCCATGATCTCGCCCCAAAATAAAAACCACAAAAATAAGTACTTCCATTTCTGAAATCTTACCATCAAAAACAACCCAAAAACAAAACTACAATTCAAATTCACCTTGATGGGCTGGGAGTTTGGCTCAGTGGCTTAAGTGTCTGTCTGGCAGGCGTGAGGCTGTGAGTTCAATCCCCAGTGCCGCA
>RJWM01050672.1:0-10687 GCA_004363535.1 Dasyprocta punctata
TAGTGAGACAATGCAGTGTTTATACACGCAAGTCAGATTTATTTCACTTATGAGTATGGTTTCTAGTTGCATCCATTTAGCTATAAAATCTATGAGTTTATCAGTTTTATGGCTCCACTGAATAAAAACACATGTTTTTTTAACCATTCCTCAGTTGGTGGACATTTGTATTGTTTTAAGATCTAGCTGTTACAAATTGGATAGCTATGAACAGGGATGCACATATATGCTGTAGTATGATGTTTTCAATTCTTCTGGGAAAATACCCAGAAGGGGAATAGCTGGGTCGAATGGGACCTCTAATGCTAGTTTTTTTGAATCTCCATACAGATTTCCACAGTGGTTGTACCAGTCTACACACCAACCAGTAATGGAGAAGGGTTCCTTTTTCCCACAGCCTCTCCAGCATTTATTATTGGTTATTTTCTTGATGTTAGCCATTCTTTCTGGAGTGAGATGATATCTCAGTATTGTTTTAATTTGCATTTCTCGAATGACCAATGATATGGAACATTTTTCATATAGTTATTTTTTATTTGAATTTCTTCATCTAAGAATTGTGTACTCCTCTCAGATACCCACTTTTGGATTGGGTCTTTATGTTTGGGGGTCTGATGTTCTTCAATTCTTTATACATTCTAGATAAAATTCCTTTGTCTGAGGGACAACTGGCAAAAATCTTTTCCCAATCTGTGAGTCTTCCTTTAACTCTGTTGGTGTTTTCTTTCAATGTGCAAAAATTTTCTAAGAAAATGAGATCCCTGATGTTGATTCTTTGAAGTACTTCTCATGCAGTTTGGTTTTTGTTCATGAACTCTTTGCCCATACCTATGACCTCAGGATTTCTACCTACCTTGTCTTCCAGTAGGTTTAGTGTCTTGGTCTCAATATTTAGACCTTTAATTCATTTTTATTTTTACTTTAGGGCATGGTGATAGGCATGGGTCTAGTTTGAGTCTTTGATCTGTAGAAAGTCAGTTTTTCTAACACCACTAATTAAACAGGCGAACTTATTTGACCCCTTTGTCAAAGATAAGGTGGCTGAGTGTCTTTTTCATTGTGTCTGCATCTTATAATTTGGTTCACTGATCCTCAGGTCGGTTGTTTTGCCAGCACCATGCTGATTTTATCACAGTAGCTTTGTAGTATAATTTCAAGTCAGGAATTGTGGTGCCTCTTGCCTTGCCTTTGATTCTCAGGATTGCATTTTCTATTCTAGGTCTCTTGTGTTTCCAAATGAATTTTCAGAATGTTTTGTTTAGATCTGTGAGGTATGCTAATGATATTTTGAATGGAATTGCATTAAATCTGTGTAACAGTTTTGGGAGTATGGCCATTTTCACAATGTTGCTTCTTCCTATCCAAGAGCAAGGGATATCTTTCCATTTTCTGATGTCCTCTTCTATCTCCTTTTTCAGAGTACTGTAGTTTTCAATATATGGATCTTTTACATCCTTTACTAGATTCATTTCTAAGCATTTCATTTCTGGATGCTATTGTGAAAGGTGTTATTTGCATATTTTCCCTCTCTGTGAGTTTTTTGTCTGTGTACAAGAATGCTATTGATTTTAAAGTGTTGACTTTGCATCCAGCTATGCTGCTGAATTTGTTTATTAACTCTAGTAGTCTTTTGGTGGAGCTTTTAGAATCTTCCATGTAGAGTATCATATCACCTGCAAATAATGATAATTTAATTTCTCCTTTCCTATCTTTATTCCTTTTATTTCTCTCTCTTGTCTAATTGCTCTGGCTAACATTTCCAGAACTACATCGAATAGGAGTGGTAATAGTGGACATCCTTGTCTTGTTCCTGATTTTAAAGTGAAAGCTTTCAGTTATTGTTCATTTACTATGATGTTGACTGTTGGTATGTCATAGATGACTTTTATCAGATTGAGGTAGAGACCATCTATTCCAATTTTCTGTAGGGTTTTAATCATGAATGAGTGCTGGACTTTATCAAAAGCTTTTTCTGCATCTAGTGAGATGATGATGTGATTTTTGTCTTTGGCTTTCTTGATGTGGTGTGTTACATTTATTGATTTGCATATTTTGAACCATCACTGCATTCCTGTGATGAATTCTACTTGGTCATGGCATATGATCTTCTTGACGATTTAAGCATTCTGTTTGCTAGTGTTTTATTGAGGATTTTGAATCTGTGTTCATTAGAAAGATTGACCTGTAATTCTCCTTTTTTGGTTGGATCTTTATCTGATTTAGATATCAGAGTAATACTTTTCTCCAGGAATGAGTGATGGAAAATTGTTTCCTTTTCAATTTCATTAAAGAGTTTGAGGAGTATTGACATAAAACTTCTCTAAATTTCTTGTAGAATTCAACCATGATTTCAGCAGGACCTGTGCTTTTCTTTGTTGGTAAGCTTTTAATTACATTTTCAATTTCAGTAACTGAAAGTGGTTTATTCAAAATTTTTGTATCTTCTTGATTCAGCTTTGGTAATTCTTATGTTTCTAGGAATCTGTCCATTTCTTCTGTGTTTGCCAGCCTATGCAGGTAAAGATTTTTGAAGTAGGTATTGGTTATCCTTTGAATTTCCACAGGATCTGTAGCAGTTTCACCCTTTTCATTCCTCATTGCATGAATTTAAATTTTTTCTTTCCTTTTTTTTTTTTAATAAGGTTGGCTAGGGGGTTATCAATTTTATTTGTTCTTTCCAAGAACCAACTCTTCAATTCATTAATTCTTTGTACTGTTTTCTTAGTCTCCATTGTGTTAATTTCTGTTTGATTTTTATAATTTCAACCCTTGTATAAGCTCTTTTCTTGAACTGCTCTTCTTTTTCTGGAAGCCTGAGGTGCAACATTAGGTTGTTTATTTGTGCTGTATCTGTTTTACTGATTTGAGAATTCATTGCTATATATTTTCCTCTTAGGACTGCTTTCATTGCATCCCACATATTCTGGTGTTTTATCTACAATTTCATTTAACTGTAGGTACTGTTTAATTTGTTCTTTAATTTCATCTATGATGCATTGATTGTTCAGGAGTGTGTTATTTAATTTCCATATTTTTATGTAGTTTTTGCAGTTTCTTTTGCCATGTATTTCCAATTTCAGTGCACTATGGTCAGATAATGTGCATGGGATAATTTCAATCCCCTTGCATTTACTTAAGTATGTTCTATGGGCTAATATGTGATCTATTTTAGAGAACATCCCATGTGCAGGTGAGAAGAAGATGCTGTGGCATGGAACACTCTGTAAACATCTCATATGTCCATTTGTTCACAGGTTTGATTCAGTTTTAACATTTATTTGCAGATTTTTTGTCTAGATGATCTGTTTGTGACAATGGGGTATTAAGGTTCCCCATTACAATTATGTTATTGTATATTCATGTCTATTAGTATTTGTCTTACATAGTTGGGTGCTGCCATATTTGGTGCATTTATGTTTATGATTGTTATCTCTTTCTCTTGAATTTTTCCTCTAATAAGTAAGTAGTGACCTTCTTTATTTCTCTTGATCATTTTGGCTTGAAGTTCACATTGTCTTCAAATGTGACATAGAATAGCTACCCTGTTTTATTGTGGGTTCCTGTCTCATGGAATATTGTGACATAGGATAGCTACCCCTGTTTTTTTCTGGGTTCTTGTCTCATGAAATATTATTTTCCATCCTTTGACTTTCAGTCTATGAGTTTCTTTTTGAGTTACTTGTATGTCTTGTATACAGCCTATTGTTGGATCTTGTTTCTTGATGCATTCTGCCAATCTATTTCTTTTAATTGGCAAATTGAGGCAGTGTACATTGATGGTTATAACTGATATGTATTGGTTTATTTTGTCATGTTATTTTCCTATTGTTGGGTCCCAGTTTTTCCCCTCTATTTAATTGCTCGCCCTGCCTGGTGGTTTCTTTTTGTTGTAATTCTGGGAATTGTGGTCATTTTTATCTCTGTCTGGAGTATCGTTTAGTACACTTTCTAGGGTTGGTTTGGTGGACATGAATTCCTTCAGTTGTTCTTTGTCATGAAAGTATCTTGTTTCTCCATTAATTTTGAGAGATAGTTTTGTAGGGTACATCAATCTGGATTGGAAGATGTGTTTTTTCAGGGCTTGAAATACTTCCCTCCAAGCTTGTTTTGACTTGAGGGTTTGTGTTGAAAAGTCAGCCATGATTCTAATGGGCTTTCCTTGACAGGTGATCTGTTTCTTTTCTCAAACTATTTTTAGTATTCAGGTTTATGCTGAATTTCTGGAATCTTGATTGTTATATATCTAGGTGCTGATTTACTTTGATTATGGTTCTTTGAAGTGCTACATGCCTCACTTATCTGTATATCAGATTCTTTTCCCATGCTTGGAATGTTTTCTGCTATTACTTCTGAAAATAGTTTTTTAATGTCATTTGCATTTACTCCTGCATTTTCATATACACCTATCAGTCTTATATTGTTTTTCTTTGCATTGTCTTGGAGCTGTTGAATTATTTCATGACCCCTTGTTATTTTTAAGAGTTCTTTTCTTTCATGATTTCTAACTGTGATCCTTTCTTCAAGGTCTGAAAGTCTATCTTCAGTTTTGCTCAAGTTGTTTTTCCAGTTTTCAATGGAATTTTTAATTTCCTGGATATCTCTTGAATCTGTTCCATGAATTCTGTTTCTTTTCTATAGCGTTCATTCAAAGTTTCCATCATTTTCCCATGCTCCCTGTACTTTTTTATTTATGTCTTCTCTAGGTATGCTGAACAATTCCTTTATTAAGGTTGTCATTTTTTTCTTTACATGAGAGATTATTTCTGTTCTGATTTCCTCTATAACCTCATGAATTTGTTTCTTTACTTCACTTGCTATATTTTCCAAAATTCCAGGTGTGTGACTTCCAATGTCCTCTATTTTGATGTCTCCTGTACTTGCTCCAGATGGACTGGGGGTTTGAGATTGCACTGCGCCTTTTTGTTTAGCCATTTTCACCCTTGGTTAATATTTAGGTCTTTTCAATACCGCTAGTCTTGACTGTCATGTGTGTCCTAGGGTTCTTGTGTGGCTGACATTCACCCAGTTGTTGAGTCCTGCAGTGTAGGGGAGAGGCCACCACCTGAATTCCTCCCACAAGACCAGTTGAATGAGTCCTATATTCTTCCTAGGCTGACTAGCCTAGGAGTATTTATGTCAACCAACTTTAGCTTGTATTGTTATTGTAGCTTCAGACTTTTCCAGGCTGCCAGACTCAGCTGTCCTTGGTGTGTGCCCTAACCAGGACCTTACTGTGTCACTGGGGATCTCACAGGCCTAATTGGGCTCTTCTGAGTGAAAAGAGGCCTTGCCAGCCCTCTCACCAGCCCACCTGGGTTCTCTGTATAGAAAATGGGCTCATTCACACTCTTGCTGGCCTGCTAAGTTCCTCCAGGTGGGGGGAGTGTTTGCCAAGGCTCCTACTGACCCAGTGCTTCAGGGGGAACTCACTTAGCTCTCTCTGGCCCACCATGACCCTTTGGGTGGATGGAAGAAGTTGTCAAGACTTCTGCCAGCCCACTGAGGTACTGCAGGTAGCAGATGGGGTCTCTGATGCTCCTGTGGGCTACTAAGATTGTCCAGGTGAGGTTGAGGGTGGTCAATGTTGCCTTCAGCTGCCTAGGTCTTTTGGGTGCAGTAGGGCTCCACTACTTAGTAAACCAAATCAGCTAATGAACTCATCAATGGATTAATCCACTTGATAAAGTTATAGCTCCCATGATCCAATAATCTCCTAAAAGTCCATTAGCTGGCAACCAAACTTTCAACACAAAAAGCCTCTTGGTGTATATTTTGGATCCTAATTAAAGGTAAAACCTAAGAGGGCACTTACCTGCCTTGGAAGACCCAGGATAGCCTCTGTGAAGGAGGAATGACCCAGCCAAGACTTGGAGGATGCAGTAGAGTCAGGTAAATGTTGGCAGAGGCCAGGAACTGGATGGGGGGGTTCTTCAGGCAAAAATAGCAGCATAGTATAGAACTGGGGGCCAGAAAGGGCTTAGATAGCT
Organism: Dasyprocta punctata; assembly: GCA_004363535.1. Lineage (NCBI taxonomy): Eukaryota > Metazoa > Chordata > Mammalia > Rodentia > Dasyproctidae > Dasyprocta > Dasyprocta punctata. The sequence continues at coordinate 5,988 of RJWM01050672.1, forward strand.
GCAGAAACAGAAAGAATTTCTGTGAGGCTGGAATGACCAGGCAAGACCAGTGGAATGTGGAGTTATATAGCTAGGAAGGCAAGTAAGGACCAAACACCCAAGTTCTCCTGTCAGAGTATGGACTTCAGCCAGGAGGCAGAGGCCACTTTCAATGTTTAACTATCTTTGGCAGAGGAGCAGCAAGGGAAGATCAGCATTTTTGAACAACCACCATGTTCTCTCTTAATTTTGTGTTTTTCTACATGCTGTTGAATGCAGTTCTCCTTACAATGATTGAAAGACTTAGATACTTAATGTGGCAAGATTTCCCAAATGATGTTAAATTTGGTCTTGTTTGTTTGTTTTGCTTATCTCTAAATAAAGCTCAGAAAGTTGCATCCATGCCTACAGAGAAAATTCCCTGCAATATCTCTGAAAGGGCACCAAGATTCCCTGTGAGGTCTATGCAAAGGATACCATATTGCGCTGGAAGACCCAACAGTCAGCCTTTTGTGTTTATGTTTCAACAGGAAAGTTGCAGGGGCCTGGGGTGGGCCCTGAAGGTGCTGGCTTCAAGAGGCCAGATGAACAATATTTGTATTATAAGAGGCCCTGACCCACCCTTGTGAGCTATCATAGGGATGTGAACAGAGTGAGGCGAGCTCAGGGCTCTAAGGTGGAATATATGTTAATGAAGCCAGCACATGTAGACTTCACTATGTTCTAAGCAATGTTTTAAGGACTACACATATATTAGCTTATTAGCTCCATTAACTCTAACAAAGGCCCTGTGACACAGTGATGTTTAATAAGTGTGTCCATGAAATTAATGACAAGAGATGCTAAATAACTTGGCCAGGGCCCCAGACTATGGAGCAGAAGTGCTGAGATTTGAACCCTATACTTTCAAAGCCAACTATGCCCCTTCTTCCCCCACCCAGCTTGCATCCTGGGTAGCAGATCCATGGGGGTCCAAGTGTTCATTACCCACCTTGATTGCCATCTCGCCATCTCAGACCCTATCCTCCTGGCCCAGCCTCAACTCTGACCCCACAGCTCCCCCTCACTTGATGGCACAGAAGAGGCCACTGATCTCCCTGTGATGTGGGAAGCGGAGCTGAGGGCCCAAACTCTGAGAATAAAACAGTACTACTTGCCAAGCTGGCAGAAGAGGAAAACACTCCCTGGCTTTACTGATAAATTGTTCACAAGGTTTGTCCCCAGCCCCACCCTGCCATTCCAGGATCACTGCTCAAATGCTAGCTCCTCATACCCTATTTCCCCCAAAATAAGACGAGGTCTTACATTAATTTTTTGCTCCAAAAGATACAACAGGGCTTATTTTCAGGGAATGTTTTATTTTTTCATGTACAACAATCTACACTTGTTTGTGTACAACAATCTACATTTTGGAAAATGGGAATAAAATACCAAAATGGGAAGGGGAACAAGGGAAGGGAAGGATGAAAGGAAGAAAGGAAAAGAAAAAAAGAACAGAAGAAAAATGGAAATAAAACTTTTTTAAATAAGTAGGAGGAGAGGGGTTGAGGGAAAGGAGAGGAATAGTAAAGAAAGAAGAATCAAGATGTATCATGTGCAAGCACAAATTTTCTGTGATAAATGTTATCATTATACTTATTAAAATGTACCAATAAAAAATTGATAGATGGAAAAAACAAATGCAATCATGTCATCTTCTTCTGAAACTTCATCAGAAGTCTCCAAACCCTGAATTCTGGACTGAATTTCTGTGACTCCATTTCCTGTACAGCCATTGGCCCCAATCTCATGACTAGCAATAGAGTTCTCCTTAAATGAGCATTTCTTGGCTATGGAGCGTGCTTATAGTGCATTTTATCCCATAAATTCTTCACTCAAGTTATGACCTCTTGTGCTTCACAAGATTTCTATTTCTATTAATTGAGGACTTATGAGATAGAAGTGGAAACAAAAATAACAACAGTTAAAAATGATGGTCCACACAAAAGCAATAAAAAATTGCAGGCACCAAAATTCAGGAAATGTTTCTTTATTTCATATAAGTGCATTAAGTATATCCATCACAACGCAAGATGTACTGAACTGTGAAGATTCACATTATATGCAACCACATCTATTTGTTTTCAAACACGCATGTTATTTGTGCATTGTATCTGTACTCTGATTGGTCATTCAGCAGTAAGTCTTAAATTCATCTGTTTACATAGCATTTACCACTTGTCCAAAGGCACCCACTTGGGCATTTAAAAATATTTAACTATAATTTATGTCATCATTAAAGTATTAATGTCAATAATATTTATTTGCATTCAATTGCATAGTAATACTACTTTATAATTAAATATATTCAATGTGTGTTGCTATGGATGCACTAAATGCATCTGTCTGGTTGATAGTCTTAATTAAAGCTTATTTTTGGGGTAGTGCCCTATTATGAGCAACCTAAGAGAATCATGCTAAGGTTTATTTTCTGATTAAGACTTATTTTGGGGGAAATGCGGTAGAAGGCCTGACTGTTTATCTAAAATGCACACACACGTCATTCTCTGACTCTATCTTCACAGCACTTATCACTAGCTAAAATTGCACAGTCTATTTGTTTACCTGGATATTTTGTGGTTCCTTATGGGGATAAAATGTACATTGTATAATGTACATTGGTTTGTGTAATGTACATTGTAAAATGTACGTCATGAATCCTATGACAGCAGGGTCTTGGTTGTTCATTGCTGCGGTGCTAGATAGCTCCTAGGACACAGGTCACAGAGAGTACCACTTAAGAAGCAACTTTCAAATTAAATGAGGAATTGAAGGGCAAGTGAAATTATCATTGACCCTTCTCAGCTCCCAAGTCAACCAGCCTTGCCTTAGGCTGAGAAAGCACAAGTCCTCTCCCCTCTTATTTCTTTTTCTCCTGCCTCTAACACAAGTCCTACCATGTTAAAAAACAAAAACAAGAACAAAAACAAAAACAAAAAAAACCCTGTTTGGGTTCTTGCTTTCCCTCCACGTCTCTGAGTCTGTCCTGACTTGCTCAGACTTGCTTCTCTCTCTGGAAGGGCAGGAGAGCTGTGTGCCTTGATTTTGGCCTGGACCAATTCTCAAGGATGTTCCATCGCCTTACTAAATCCTTCATGCTTTTCTCTCCCTTGCAAAAGCGAGCTGTGTCATTTTACAGCACATCCAAAGTCAATGAGAGTTCCATTCAACTGATAGTTGGAGTTTGTGTAAATATAAGCAAGGAGCTCTGCAGAGGGTACAAAACAGTGAACCTGAGGGAATGGGAACTAAAAAAACATGGGTATGATCTGCCTGTGGCCAGGTTCCCTTTCCTGCCCTGAGGAAAGGGGGACTCTCCTTCCTCTGCCCTGCAGCTGACTTCCAGTTCAGCTCTCTGTCAGCTGTGCTTTTATCCCAAACAAAATCTCAGAAGGCAGATTAGGGTGAGAAAGGCTGACCAGCTGGAATTTGGCCATACAAGGAATTCTAGTGTGAAAAAGTTCTAAAATAGGATGGGTAGGCTTTTCAAATTGTCTTCGCTTTTCTCATTCTGAACTCTCCTACAACAAAGTTTACTCACTTAAAATGGAAGAGCAGGAAGGTATTACGTCCACATGAAGACTGCGACAAGAGCTGCTCCCTGGAAGGACACCAGTGGGAGAAACCAACTGAAGATACTTCTTCGGAACATTTAACATATGGGCATTCAGACAACTAAGTCAATCTTTAACCCCAAATTAGGTTAATTATCAGAGGCACAGGTTTTTACTAGGTTTACATGAATCACTATACGTTGGAGATGAATAAAATTTTAATGAAGACAATTTATTTCTACTTGGAATATTTTAGGCAAGAATTAATTATGGGCTCAGATCTTTTCTTTAAATTCTTGTATACTTGAAGAAAATGACTCATCCTACTAAGACACTGTACATACATGTATCAGTTCCCAAAGACAATTGTAATTATTATGTTTTACAAATACATACTAATAAAAAAGATTTATCCTGTTGCATATATTTGTTAATTGTTCAGAGGTTACTAAGACATTCGGACATGTTGCCTTACCATTTTATTTTTCTTCATCTACAAAATTTCTTTTTCCTCCATAATAAACTTTTCATCACTAACAATATCTATTGAGCAGCATGCAAAACACTGTCACTTTGGACTGCAAGTATTTGAGCCAACATGCTGTGGAAGTCTCAGATTATTTCCAAAATCTCCTTTTACCTTGAGTTCTCATGGTTTGTGCCTCAAAACATTTTTCTTTCTACTAATTTTAATCATATGCCTTTGAAACACTGGATTCTCCCTAAAATTTTAGTATATTTCTAGGCTGAACTCCCTTTCCCTTTTTTTTTTTTTCTTTTGGTACCAGGGATAGAACTCATGACCTTGCATCTGCCAGGAAGGCATTTGTGCCACTGAGTTAAACTCCTGGCCTCTCTTTTCCCCTTTGAACAACTTTTTAAAATAATACTATGGAGCCACATTAAGAAATATTTGAATCATCAACACCTTTTTTTTTACAATGCCTGTTTCCAAAATGAAATAAATTTAAAATAATCATACTCATTCAAATCCAAGATATAAAAGTCTTCTCATGGTACATCTTTGAAATATTGATATTCCTTGAAGATTTTTGTCTTAAGATCTTTTTCACCTGGGACTTACTTTGATGGAAGAATATCTTTGACCTTTTTTTTTCAACTCCAAGG
>RJWM01050673.1:0-10687 GCA_004363535.1 Dasyprocta punctata
TATGAAAGAAATTAAAGCAGCACTGTTAACCCAACTGAGAATTGAAATGAAACTCATAATCGGGGAATCGCTAAGCACCTCTAAAGGAAACATAGCAGGAAAGGTGGAGGATGAAAAATCAAAGGAAATTGAGAATGAAACAAATAAAGACTTAGAATGCATTAATCAGATTCAGAGAGACTACCAGGACATCAAAGACTCCAATAAAAGTTGGCAGAACCACTTGAAGGAAACTAAGGACAGACTTTCGTATCTGGAAGAAAGAATGAAAACTTGGGAAAAAGAAAGGAGAGACTTTCTCAAGATAATTAGAAATCTGGAAGTGGCAGTGCAACGGCTGCAAGGCAACCCAAGGAAACATAACTTATGAATAAAAGATGTGAGTGAAAAAGCAGGGGTCAATACAAACCAAATTGAAAGGCTATTTACAGAAATAATTTCAGAAAACTTCCCAAGCATGGGAACAGGAAGAGACTTTCAGATAACTGAAGCATATAAGAACTCCAGCTAAACTTGACCAAAACAATCCTACACCCAGACATATAATAATCAAGATTCCAGAAATCCAACACAAAAACATAATATTAAAAGCTATTAGAGAAAAGAGACAGATTACCTACAAAGGAAGGCCCATCAGAATCACCACAGACTTCTCAACACAAATCATCAGGTCAAGAAGAGCTTGGAGTGAAATACTTCAAGCCCTGAAGGAAAATAACTTCCAACCCAGATTAATGTACCCTGCAAAATTATCTTTTAAAATCAACGGAGAAACAAGATGCTTCCACGACAAGAACAACTAAAAGAATTTATGACAACCGAGCCAACTCTACAGAGAATACTGAAGGACATTCTAGTGAGAGATAAAGAAGTGGCACTGGTTTTAAGAGCAAAGAAAATGCACAAATTCTAAGGCTAAGGCAGCTTCCACCCCACCTTCAGAGGACAGTATGTAAAGATGTAAGGGTGAAGCCAAGGGTGCAATGGAAAACTCAGAAGTTTGGAAAAGCCAGGAACATGTATCATCCTAGGAAAGCTACAAAAACTGAGCAAAGTGGGTTTAAGAGAGAAGCTATGGAAGTTAAAATCCCTGGAAATGCTGTGGGGGTGAAGTCACTCAAGCCTTTTGGAGTTTACAACCAGATTGCTTCAGATACTGACCATAGAACTCCAGGAAGTAATGTTTGCCCTGCTGGATTTTGGACTTGCTTTGGTTCCAATGCTTTGTATTCCCCTGTTTGTAACTTTTGGAATGGCAATGTTTATCTTGTGCCCTTGCATTTTGGAAGTGTTTAACTTATTTTCATTTGTACAGGGGGTTGCAGTTAAGAGTTTGCCATAGATCTCAGAGGAGATTTGGGACATCAACTTTTCAGCAATGCTGAAACTGTTAGGACAGTGGCAACTCTTGGAAATGGACTAAATGTCCTTTGTATAAAGGATATACATGAGTTCTTGGGAGGCCAGGGGTGGAATGCTATGGTTTATGGTCCTGTGGCCTCACCAAATCTCACATAATCATGACATGGACACAGCTGAGTCTAGTGTTCATAATTGACTTGTCTAGCACTGGGATTGGCAATGTGAATGCAGCACCTTCCCAGGGGTGGAGCTGACATACAGTGTAAGGGCAGGAGGAAGGCATGTCTTCCCTTTCACCAGTTTGCCTTGCATTTTGTGGCTGCCATGAATGGCTGCCCTGCCACACCATGCTGCCTTGGATTCAACTGAGTATGAACTTAAACCCCTGAGAAATATAAGAAATAAACCTTTTTTCTTCCCTAATTTTGGATATCAGGTATTCTGTCTCAGCAATGAGAAAAAAGTAACCAAGACAACCAGGGTCCTCACTTTGTAAACATTCTCAGCCTGTGCAAGAGGAGGGCACGGAGATTTTGTAAGTACTACACCCACATGATGGGGTGATAGCTTGCTTACAATATAAGGGATTAAAAGAAGCTTCTTCTGCCCCCCACCCACACTTTTTGCTCGTGCTGCTTTTGCTGTCTTCTGCCACATTTAAGTGTTGTCCCTGTGCCATGCCAGCCTGCTTCGGAGCCAGCTGATAATGGACTGAAACCTCCACAAACTGTGAGCTAAATAAACCTTTCCTTTCTTAATTTTGGGTGTTGGATACTTTGTCCCAGCAATGAGAGAAAAGTAACTAAGATAGTCTCTCTTCTCAAATGAAATGTTTATGCTTTCATACACTTGAGCCTACCATGGTTAGGGTTCTACTGACTTCTGAGTTGCCAAGCCATCTTTTTTTTTTTTTATTCCTGTACAAAATACTGAGTTTCTTTCTAAGGTTGCTGATCTCTTCAACTACCACACTCCTGTGGCCTCAATTTATATGATAGGGTTTTTCCCACATGAGCCTCACTAGTTATTATGGCAGAAGTCCAATATGGCAAAGTAACCACAAAAGAACACCTTATCAGATTTCTTTTTCCCTGATCCAAAGCAGACTTCCTATCTTCCCTTCCCATCCATGCCAAAGATTCCCCAACCCCCAACATGTGCATACCAGCACATAACACTAGTTCACCACTGTCAGCTAACTGATTCCCCTTCCAAAGAGATAATCTATATAAGCAACCCCCTTCCCCTTTGTCCGGCAGAGAGTCTCCACGTCCTTTGTGGGTCACTCTTCCATGCCTGCATTAAAGGCTTTTACTCCTCTTTGTCTTCTCTCACTTTATTTCTGTACAGAGTAGATTGAGTGCCAAAAATACTCAATCATTATACATACTTCCTTTTGGGCCAAAATTTAAGGTTTTTTGAACTTTTCTTCTCTGCCTTAGCCCTCACTGCCTTGATTCTCACTATAAATCTGGTTTAAAAAAAACAGCCAGAAGTACCCATACCGCAGCCTGAATTTTAGGCTGATTTGAAAGTTCCTCTATGGCTCAATTAGTCCATTTCCTTTAAATTCAGTTCCCTGCAAAATCTCAGGAAATGGGCAGAATGGGGGCAAGTTTTATGCCAGAATATAACACATATGACCCCTAGTCTAACTGTCAATGGGATCCTTGTTCCCAACTGAAACCTCCTGAGCCTGGCTTTGAATTCTAACCAGCATTCTGGTCTCCCAAGCTCCAGTCATAATCACCCTGGTGAACTCTCTTTAAAATGGATCTCCTGGGCCAGAGATACAGCTCAGTGGCACAGCACCTGCCAGGAAAGTGTGAGGTTGTGAGTTTGATCCCTGGTACCAAAAAAGTGAAATTGGACCTCCTCTGAGAGACTTCCTTTATCTAAAGTATGACCTCACAAAACTACATAACTGTTTATTGTTACCCTAGTCTTTGTCTTACTTTGTTTTTCTTCATAGCACTCATTGCTCACTAAAATTACATTATGAATTTCTTGTTTTCTTATGTGCTTCTCCAACTAAGACATCAGCTCCTTGAGGAAAGGAGTGTTATTTCGTTACTGCTGTATCTTCAGGTTCTTCCACAAGTGTTCAATAAGGATTTGTTGATTGTGTCAGTATATTTAGATATAATTTTGCTACTGTTTGGTTTAATTACCTACGAATTAATTAAGATGAGATGTTAGACTATCAAAGAACATTCAAATATTTCCACTTTTACCAAATAAAATTTTGTGGTATCTTACATCACAGCTACTAAATAGTGTTGGAGATAGCTGAAAGACCAAACTGATTTAGTTTGAGGAATAAATATCTGAATTTTTTGTTTTGTTTTGTTTTCTGTAGAGAATGCTGATGTCAAGAATAGCTTCCATGAACTTCTCATTTGGCCCTTTGCCCTTCAAATGAAAAGATACAGGAACATTTCTGCTTTCTCAGTTTACATTGTACTTCTCATTTGCAAAAATGCTGAATTAGTGCTGAAATCTGTCTATAAAGAACTAGCAGATTAACTGCCAAATCAGTGGATTTATCACACGACACCTAGATTTTATTGAATAGGATTTATCTAATCTATTTAGTTTGAAATTGTCACATAGAAATCTGTAATCAACTTACCTAAATTTGAATTATTATATTTTTTATTTGCATAGATTTGAATTTCACCCATTATTTAAAAACTTGATGATGTGAATTACTTTGTACATGTGTATTTGTTATTATATATCAATGCTAATAACAATAAAAAGGCAAGCATCATATTTTTTCAACATTGTTTGACACCAGACTGCATATAAATGCTATGTCATTACTACTATTGCATTATAAATACAATGATTCATTATAAGTTTTTTTCTGAGATAGCTGGATACTATTTTTTTCAAAGTAGGTAATGACTGAGAAAGTTGCACTGAAAGATTTCTCAGTGGGCACAGGACTAAAACTTATGTTTCATTCCACAAGTAAATAGAATTTCACATCTGTTCCCATGCACTCACACATTACAGTCAGAAAGACTTTAAATCAGATTCTAGTTCTACCTTTTCCTCTGCCTTTGATATTTTGTCCATATTTAATGCATTGATTCAGTTTGTAATTTTTAAATACAAATGGTTATTTTTCTAATGCTAAAACTAACATATGACCATTTTGAAAAAAGAATAATAACATGCAAAAAATGAAATTTTGCCTGCAAGTGGCTATATTTAGCCACTGCTGCATCTTTGTGTTTTTAATATAATTTCATACACTAATTTTATCCTAAGTGTTAGATGCTTTTCCTGTGTCAGTTAAAAAAAGTTCTGTATACATTTTTAAAGTATACATAATATCCCATGCATGTGGCACTATAATATTCTTGTACTATCCTTAATGTTTGAAATATTTCCCTAAATTTAAATTTTCTAAATGATATTGAACTTCATCTTTTATCCATAAATTTTATCACTATCTCTGATTATTAAAGATATTAATGAGTTAGATATCTTAGACAAGTGCATCTTGCTGCATATTATCAAACTGCTGTTCCAGACCAGCTCTACTGAATTATACTTCTAACAAGATTACACGAAAGGATGCATTTCTTCGTGAGTCATCAGAACTATCCCTAAATTTTTTGCAAAAGTGATGAATAGCAATGTCTTTTATTACTTTATTTTGATTATATATTTATAAAGTCAAACACTTTTTTTTGTGAATAATAGATCTTCTGATCTTTTGTCTGTTTAGAAGTTTTTATGATTTTATAAAAACTTTCATCAAGCCGGGCGTGGTGGCGCACGCCTTTAATCCCAGCACTCGGGAGGCTGAGGTAGGCGAAGCGTTGTGAGTTCGAGGGCGGCTTGGGCTACAACGCGAGTGCAAGGCCGGCCTGAGCTACATAGTGCGACCCTGCCTCAAAAAACCAGGGCCAGGAGTTTGGCTCAGTGCCTTAAGCGCCTGCCCTAGCAGGTGTGAAGTTGTGAGTTCAATCCCCGGTGCCGCAAAAAAAAAAAAAAACTTTCATCAAGAATACTAACTTAGTTACATTTTTTCTCATATATTTTTCAAATCTGTAGAACATATATTGTGATAATCCTTTTAATATATTAGAACATCATTATCCATAGGTGGGTGTCACTACAGCTGATACAATAAATTAGTAATCTTTTTACTTCTTTTAGATGAAAAAAAATCTTAATTAAAAATTTAACTGGATCATTATAAATCCTATTCATTTTAGTTGCATAACTAAAGAACTAGCTCTTAAATGGAATTTTGCTCTTCAGTGAATCCCTTTCTATTTGTAGATATGAAAGAACCTGACTTGAAAGAATTTGAGAATTGAAGAGATTTGAGAATGAAGGAAAGCAATGACTGTTGCTTTGCCAAATAATGTAAAATACTAATTCTAAGTGAAAGCTACACCTTGAAAATGGTGAGGCATTTAAGAATACATTTTCATTCTTCTTGAATGGTTCACATTGTACAGTCTTTGAGAATTAGTATTTTACTTTGAATATATTTGTGCCCCTGTGCCCCCTCACTGTGTGCGTTTGGTTGAATCCTAAATCAATGTGAAAGCTTGCCATAAGAAACTGTAAACAACTTATCTAAATCTGGATTATGTATGGTCTCCTATTCATGAGAATGCATTAGGAAAAAAAGTTTGATTTGCATTGGCAATCTAGAAGGGGGCTAAATTTGGAGTGCCCATCCACTTCTAATTTATGTGGCTTGTTTTGTGTAACTTTGTCAACAACTAGCTCTTTTTTTTTTTTTTTTTTTGCACCAGGGATTGAACTCACAGCCTCATGCCTGCCAGACAGGCACTTAAGCCACTGAGCCAAACTCCCAGCCCTAGTTTTTTGAGGCAGGGTCGCACTATGTAGCTCAGGCTGGTCTTACGCTCACCTTGTAGCCCAAGCCGGCCTTGAACTCACAAAGCTATGCCTACCTCAGCCTCCCAAGTTAAGAATAAAGGTGTGTGCCACCAGGCCCGGCTAATAACTAGCTCTTGATTGTTCTCTGAAGGCCTAGGAAGTTTTACTCTTAACTTATAAACCAATTATATCACCATGTATTTTCCTCTTAAAAATAAGTTTCATATTGAAGATCAAAAGAAACCATTTTCTTTCTTTTTTTTTTTTTTTGGTTGGTACTGGGGATTGAACTCACAGCCTTGTACCTGCCAAGCAGGCACTTAAGCAATTGAGCCAAACTCCCAGTCCTACTTTTTTTCAAGGCAGGGTCACACTATGTAGCTCAGGCTGGCCTTGGTCACATTGTAGCCCAATCCGGCCTTGAACTCACAACACTCCACCTACCTCAGCCTCCTGAGTGCTGGGATAAAAGCATGTGCCAGCATGCCCAGCCCTCAGAAGAAATCATTTTCAAGAAAAGTAAAATATGAACCTATGGAACCAGATCAGGAACTAAGTATTGTACAGCATGAAGTTCCTCTAAAAGTTTTACTCTTTGGCTGCTCTTTTCCCTAAACCTTAGACGTAAGTAGAATAATTTTTTCAATGAGATGTATGACTAGAAATAGGAAGTCATTCTGCAGAATATACAGTTGGAACATTCTACAACATTCTACATTTCCTTTAATGTCCCTACTTCAGTAAAATATGTAGCTTTTATAGTAGTATTGTGGAGGACAAGGAGACAGAGTGGAAAGAGAATGTAGCCTGCTCCACATTAGCCTCTTTTCAGCTCAGTAGAAAGGGCAAATAGCACCCTGCGAAAGGTTATCTAAGGGCTCCAGGGGGTGATCAGCAGCCACGTGCATGTGGTCTAAGGAAAGCAAGACACTGAGATACTCTGCTGGCAAGGTAGTTCTCTAAGAAAACCTTCACTGAGGAAAACCTCTTCCCTTGCCTACATTTGCTAGTTAACTGTTACCCAGTACAGATGAGAGAAGGGCATGCGCCTGGTGGGATACGAGGAGTTTGTATGTACATATGTGTGTGTGGAAAATCTGTTAACAAACCATCAAAAGGAGTAAGCCTCAGTGGGGAAGAAGGTCTCTTTTTTCCCACATATGTCCTCTAAATCACTCAGATTTTTATAATAAACATACATTAATATTTCACAAATATGCTGTATATTAAAATATATTTCTCATAATTTATTATCTTCTGTTTTTTTTTTTTTTTTTTTCCACGGCACCGGGGGTTGAACTCACAACCTCGCGCCTGCCAGGGCAGGCGCTTAAGCCGCTGAGTCAAACTCCCGGCCCTGGTTTTTTGAGGCAGGGTCGCACTATGTAGCTCAGGCCGGCCTTGCGCTTGCGTTGTAGCCCAAGCCGGCCTCGAACTCACAACGCTCCGCCTACCTCAGCCTCCCGAGTGCTGGGATTAAAGGCGTGCGCCACCACGCCCGGCTTATTATCTTCTTTTAATATTTGGTTATATACAACATTCTTTGGTGTGGTATTTTTATGCTTCTTTGTTATTTCTAGCATTACAATTAAGCTTCTTCTAGGGATAAATCACATTCTTATTGCATATTTATGGTTATATGACCAACTCTGTGTCCCAAGGAAAGTAAAAATTTCAGTAAAACACCATCTGTGATTTGTCAAGCAATGCATTTAAAAACTCTAATAGCAACACAGGATAAAATGAAATGATATAATAAATAGACATACAGGATTATAATTAATGAATTTTAGTCCAGTGACCATGTAGTCCCAAAAGGCTGTGAGGAAGCCAGTAGTCTCCTAGTAAAGATATTTTATGGGCTGTCTTTGAAAGTCCTTTGTTACACAAATCTGGACTCCCTTAAGTCCACAAACTTGCCAAAGTTGTACATGGTCTCCCATCAACTCAAACTCTGTTATCTACAGCAGATGTCAAAGGAAGCCAGAACTCAGAAGTCAGCATTAGAAGATGAGAAAAACAAACCAGTCCCAATCATACCTTCTGTAGAGTAATCTCATATTTCCAACTATATGCCTCACTGCAGAATTTATGAGCCTACCAAGGTCTGTGGCCAAATATTTTCCTGCTACTGTTATAATTCTTCCTATCCTGCTTCCCTTGCCTTTCATCTCTTTCCCGTAGTCTTTCGTAATCAACTCCTTCCCACAGTTTTTGACTTTTCTGTGTTATTTTATGCTTTTGTCATTGTTTTAAATTTGGTATTCCCTTTTTCCTCTCCTCCAGCCCCTATTTTGAAGTCATAGTATTATTCTTCCCTTTTTTATTTTCTCTCCTTGTCTGTTTTCATTCTTGTTCTTATCCACTGAGTTTCATATCAAACTTTGTCAGCATTTAAATTTTGTTGTTGTTATCTTCTATTGACTAAAAATTCCATAGAAGCAAGAAAGATTCAAATTTTGTTAGTGCTTATATTGTTGAATTACCATTACATTAAATCTCCTTGGTAAAAAAAAATCTCTTTGGTTATTGTTGAACTGTAGGTTTGGTCATGTTAGGCACCTTTTCAACAAAAATAAAAGTAATTATGATTATCTGTTAACCATAAAGCCATCTGAGGACCCACTCCCACAAGTACAGCTAAAAAATTTCCTCCACTTATCATCTGAATGATATTATGCTTATGTAGAATTCCTTGAAAAACTTCTGGTTTTGAGAACTAGATCTAATCATTCCATAAGAACTGACAACCTTAGCAGATGATTAGCTTTATTCTGCTCAAAAATACACAAAATAGAATCAGGTTTGTTATTTAGAGAATAGAGACAGCTGGTACCTAAACGCAAGACTTTACTGGTTAATTAAAATAGTCACTTATCAAAGATGTAAAGTGTTTTCTTGAATGGTTTCATTATTTGACCCATTTTCCCATGCAAGCTACTCCATTTCACTTGTCTCTCTGCTTGTAAGCCAACCCTTTCCTCTTAACCATACCCACTTTAGGCACTTCCACAGATTGCCTCTAGTGGATTTCTTCTCCTTGACATATGTCCTACTTTTACCCTAAAGAAAACCATGATGAGCTTTATAAGGAAAGAATCTCTCCATTTCTATCTATCCTCTCTTCCTCTGGACACACTTTTGTTTTATTTTATTCATGAAAACCAAATAAAAATCTGCCTTCTTGTTCATCCCTTTCAAAGCTATGTTGGCACCTTAATATAACCAAAAATTTCTATTGAATGTTACTCAGAAATACCCAAAGAAGGGACAGTATTGGGACACTAATCTCTCTTTTACTTCACCCTTGTTTTCCCCTCTTATCTTGATCCATCTATTAGATAAAAGGCTCTAATACTTCTTTGCTGGCATAATCTCAGCAGAGATTTTTGCCTAGTAGTTCCTTTCTCACTTCCTAAACCAGAACTCAAATCAGATTCCTCAGAGCTAAATGAGGTCTACAAATGTGTTTGCTGGTTCATGTGGATGTTTTAAGAACCTAGGCCAATGCTGAATAATTTGACACATTTCATACAGAAATTTGAATTTCTGACTTTTCTTGAAAAACAGATCTAGCTGCAGTTTTCATCTGGCCATAGTCAGCCAAAGTTAAGTACAGGCTGTAGTCTTAAGAGTGTCTCACACTGTCTAGTTCTACAAAATTTTTACCACCAGCCTTTCCTCCTCTCACTTGTGTGACTCACCTTGTTGGCATTGCTTGACCTTTAAATGCTCTTAAACCCATCAAAGAGATCTGTTATGGTAGGGCCTCAGAGGAAGACGTCTTAAAATCATTTACATGCACAGACATAGACCATTTTGAAGAAACATCAGATACTCAGTAAGTAAATACCTATTATGCACTAGATACAATTTTTGGTGTTGGGTCATGTTAGGCATTTTTCAACAAAAATGAAAGTAATTGAGATTATCTATAAACCACAAAGCAATGTCAAGACATACTCCCATAAGTAGAGCTGAAAAATTCTTCCAGTGATGAATTGTCTTGCTTTAATGGAATTTGTAGTCAATAGAAGGTAACAACAACAAAATAATCCTAAATAGTGCTAAGTATATGAAATTCTGTCTTATATTTATTATTTCATGGGGTGATATGTGAGAGAAAGAAGGCAAGGTTGTGGTCTAGAGAACAGGGATAGAACAAGCATGTGTTGATAACAGCACCAAGTGTATCAACATAGGTCAGAGAATAGGGGAATGCATCTAAGTGATGATAAACTGGGAGCTAAACATGACACTTGAGAGCACGCCAGGTTTGTGAAGAACTTGGAAAAGGACATTATAAGCACAGGAAACTGCAAATATAAGACCCTTGAGGTAGGCATGAGCTCAACATCTTCAAAGAACTTAAGATCAGAACGAGTGAAGTTTAGAGAACAAGGGATGATACACAGGAGAAAAGTTGAGGAGATAGGTGAATACCAGAGCT
>RJWM01050674.1:0-10680 GCA_004363535.1 Dasyprocta punctata
AGCACTACGTAAGCGCATGGGATAGGCTGCACAGGGACGCGGGTCAGGTTGCCGCCTTTTGGGGAGCGATACAGCAACCCAGAAGCAGGATGTGGGCGCCATCTTTGGTCGTTCAATGGGCGGGGGACCTAGTGGAGGCCGTTGTGACGTCATACTGTGGCAGACACACAGGCCCAGTCTTCTACAGTGGCTCCCAACAGAATACCTAATACTGCTACATCTCAAAGTCTTTAATGAAATTCAAAGGGAAGCAATACTCCCAAATTCATTTCTGGAAGCAGACATTACCCTGATACCAAAAGCAGAGAAAGATCCAACTAAGGGAACTACAGGCCAATCTCCCTAATGCAGAAATCCTTAAGAAGATACTGGCAAACAAAATACAGCTAGTCATCAAGAAGATTATACACCAAGACCAAGTGGAATTCATCCCAGGGGATCAGGGATGAAATAGATGGTCTTTATCTCAATCTGATAAAAGTCATCTATTACAAGCCAACAACCAACATCATATTAAATGGAAAAAACTGAAAGCTTTCACTCTAAAATCAGGAATAAGACAGGGATGTATGCTGACACTACTCTTACTCAGTATATTTCTGGAAACTTTAGCCAGAGCAATTAGACAAGGAATAAGGACAGGAAAGAAGAAGTTAAATTACCATTATTGGAGTATGACATGATACTCTACATAGACAACCCCCAAAACCACCAAAGGCCTTCTGGATTTAATAACCAAAGTCAGTAACATAGCTGGATACAAAGTCAACACTCAAAAATCAATAGCCTTCCTGTACAGGAATAACAAACTCACTGAGAGAGAAATTAGGGAAACAACACCTTTCACAATAACATCCAAAAAATGAAATGCCTGGGAATCAACCTAAGGAAGAAAGGAAGGAAGGAAGGAAGAGACCTCTGCATTGAAAACCACAGTGCTCTTGGGGACCCACCCCATTGAGCCTGAGTGGCTCCAACTACAGGACAACTAATCTGCCTTCTGGGGCACTGTGTGACTGGTGTGGACTCCCGGAAGAGAAGGAGATTGGGCCCCTCGGGGACCAACCCTGCTGGGCCCGAGTGGCACCAGTGGGCTTAGAATCAATTACAAGTCCCCCCTCCCCCCATAAGCAATCTGTTGCTTTGGAGGTCTGGCTAAATTGATAGCAACTAAGGAACATTAAGCAACTAAATGCTTGTATTGTTTCATTGATTTTGCAGGCCTGGGGCCGGCAACCTGAGCATCTCTTTGGAAGATGACAGTAGGCAATGTAGCAAATACGGGGGATTCTCATCTGTCTTGTCTTCGAGGCCCAATACTTTTTTTTTTTTTTTTTGTGGCACCAGGGATTGAACTCACAACCTCACACCTGTCAGACAGGTGCTTAAGTCACTGAGCCAAACTCCTGGCCCTGGTTTTTTGAAGCAGGGTTGCACTGTGTAGCTCAGGCCAGCCGGCCTCGAACTCACAACACTCCTCCTACCTCAGCCTCCCTAGGGCTGGGATTAAAGGCATGCGCCACCATGCCCGGCTCCGAATGTGGTTCTTATTGTTTTGCTTTACTCTGATTATTTTTTTTTGCTTTATTTTATATTGTTTTTATTGGTTTTATTCTGTTTTGTTTTTGGTTCAATTCTATTATACCTGTTGGAATGGTCAGCTATTCTGAACATAACAAGATATACTATAGTAGCTATTGTTTTCATAGTATCGTTCTTCAAAGTTCTGTACCAGTTCTGCTGCTTTGTTTTGATTGACTTTATTCTGTTATGTTCTGTTGGATTTTACTATCTGTAAAAAAAAAATAAGGAAAAAAAAAAAAAACCACAGTGCTCTGATATTGAAGAGGATATCAGAAAATAGGTATCTCTTGCTTTTGGGTAGGAAGAACTGATATAGTGAAAAATGGCCATATTTCCAAAGTTGTGCAGATTTAATGTAATCCTGATCAAAATGCCAACAGCATATCTCTCAGAATTATAATTCATTTGGGGCCAGAAGAGACCTAGAATAGCAAAGGCAATTCTGGGCAAGGAAGGGGGCATCACAATCCTAGAGTTCAAATTATAATACAAAGCTACTGTGATAAAAACAGCATTGTACTGGCAAAATAAAAAACACAAAACAGGCCCGAGGATCAATGGAACAGATTAGAAGATGCAGAAACAACTGCAGACTCACTCAGCCACCTTACCTTTGACAAAAGTGCCAAACACATTCTCTGGGAGAAAGATAACTGCTTTAATAAATGGTGCTGGAAAAACTGACTTTCCACATGCAGAATATTAAAATCAGGACCATATCTTTCACCATGCACTAAATGGACCAAATCAAATGGACTAAAATCAAAATGGACCAAAGATCAAAATGGACTAAAATCAAAATGAACCAAAGATCTAAATATTGAAAAAAATCTAAATATTTAAACAGAACCATTAAATCTGCTGCAAGATAAGAGTAGGTAGAACTCTCGAAGACACTGGTGTAGGCAAAGACTTTATGAATGAAACCCCAGTTGCACCGGAGCTATCACAAAGAATCAACAACTAGGATCTCATCTTATTAAAAAGCTTTTGCACAGCAAGAGAAAATACCAACGGAGTGAAGAGACAACCCACAGTGGGAAAAATTTTTGTCAGATGTTCCTCAGACAAAATATTACCTATCTAGAATATACAAAGAACTAAAAAAAAAATCAAGACTGCCAAAATTTAAAGACATTATCCAAAAATGGGCATCTGAGGTGAATACATAGTTCTGAGATGAAGTACAAATAGCAAATAAATATACTAAAAAATGTTCAACACCACTGACCATTTGAGAGGTGCAAATTAAAACAATGCTCAGATTCTGTCTCTCCCCAGAAAGAATGACTGCTATCAAGAAATCAATAACAAATGCTGGTGGGGCTGTAGGGTAAAAGCAACCCTTCTGCACTGTAGGTGGGAGCATATACTGGTTTAACCACTGTGGAAATCAGTGTGGAGTTTCCTCAAAAACTAACCCTAGAGGTTCCATTTGACCAGCTCTTCCCCTCCTTAAAATCATCATACTGGGCCGGCGATGCAGCTCAGTGGCATAAGCACCTTTCTGGCAAGCACAAGGTCCTGAGTTCAATTCCTGGTACAAAAAAAAAGGCATCATACTACAGCAATATATTCACACCCATGTTTATAGCAACACAGTTTATCATTGCTACATCTTGTAAACAGCTCAAATGCCCATCAACTGGTGATAAAGAAGATGGGGATTTTTTTTAATACAATGGAGTACTTCTATGCCATAAAGAAGGATAAATTTGAGACATTTCTAGGTAAATGAATGCACCTTGAGACCATATATATATATATATATATATATATATATATATATATATCTTTTTGAGACAGGGTCTTGCTATGCAATTCAGGCTGGCCTTGGGCTCACTTTGTGGCACAGGCTGGTCTTGAACTCACAGTCCTCCTGCTTCAGCCTCCCGAGTGTTGGGATTACAGGAGTGTGCCACCACACCCAGCTGAGAGTATACTCTTAAGTGACATAAATCAGCCATACACGTGTAAATACCACATTGTGTCTCTGGTGTGAGAAACCAAGAGTGTAAATAAGGACTGAAATGTACAATAGGTATTGTGATAGGAAGAAAATGTTCAAATGGAGAGGAGAACAAGGGAGGGGAAGGGGAAAGCAAAGAAAGGAAAAGTAAAAAAAAAATGAGAAAGGAAGGAAAAAAGGGAAACAAAGCTTTTGTAAATGGGGAGGATAGGAGAATGGGGAAAAAGTTGTATTATGTACAGGTAGAAATTCTCTATGATGAATGTGATTATATACCTAAAATGGACTAATAAAATCTGATTGAAAAACAGAATATCATGTAAGCCCATTCCTGTAAGCCCAGCAGTTCAGGAGACTGAGACAGAAGGATCACAAGTTCTAGTCCAACTGGGGCAACTTACTGTGTCTCAAAATTTTAAAAAACAGCTCTCTCTCTCTCTCTCTCTCTATCTCTCTCTCTCTCTTTCATTGCTTTTGCTGTCTTCTGCTGCCATGAACAGTTGCCCCTTTGCTATGTACCACTCTGCCTTGGAGCCAGCTGATTATGGGGTGAAACCCCTACAAACTGTGATCTAAATAAACATTTCCCCCTTTAATTTTGGGTGGCTGGTATTTTGTCTCAGCAAGAAGAGAAAAGTAAGACAGAATCTGGTACTAGAGAAGTGGGGTCATTGCTGTGACTGTACCTGACCATGTGGTTTAGGAGCCTTTGGGAATGGCTTGTGGGAAGAGTTTGGAATGAGTCAGAGATGCCAGCTGAAAAAGTAGAGCTGGAACACCTTAGGCTGTTCTGTATGGGAGATTCTGGTCAGAGCGCAGAAGACCAGAAGGCTGACAGAAATCCTGCTAATAAAGACCGGTCTCCAGAGGTTCCTCCTGTGAAGGAGGACTGCATTGGGTGCTGGACTCCAGACCATGTGTGTTATGGCTTGGCAGACAAAGTTTGCATTTTGATCATGTCCAGAGACTTTGCCTAAGATTAAGGGTAGCAGACTTGTTAATCTGGCAGAAGAAATTTCAAGGCAGTCTAATGTTGAAGTGTGGCATGGTTACTGTTGGGGGCTTTTTGCTAGATTTCTGTTGAGGATCAAAAGCAAAGCAGAATGATTTAAAACATTTTGAGTTTGGCCAGAAGGGAAGCTCCAGTAAAGCTGTGCATTGCAAAAATAAAGTTGGGGGAGATCTTGATTGCTGAGAAGGAACAGAGAATAAAAAAATGACCTGAGAGCATCACAAGAAGCAGCAGGATTCCACCCTTTGCAGCCTCAAAATTGCAAAAGTTTGATTCCCAGTACCAAAAAAACAAAACAAAACAAAAATAAAAGATTTTGCTATGAGAAGAGAGCCCCAGCAAACCATGTTCCAGAATGGTGACAGTCTAGAGAATTTGCTCCTCAGAATTTGATTGAGAGCCCAGAAATCCAGGCACTTGACCCCTACAGGCAAGAGAGAGGGAAGCCTGGCTACTGATCCAGCTGGCAGCAGATCTTGGCATCGTCCACATGGCACTGGTTTCAGGTGCATGCAAAATGCAAGAGTTGTGGGATCAGGAGGGCTTCCACCCTGATTTCAGAAGGCCTGGGAGACCCAGCTGTGTGCCCTTAAGAGGGCAGTGTGTGAAGCTCTGAGTTTGAAGCTGAAGGTGGAGTGGAGATGCCAGAGGTTTGGAGAAGCCAGGATCATGGATTGCCTGAGGAAAACTGCAATGCAGAGCAGAGCAGGTCCAAGAGAGAAGCCATGGGAGCCACAACCACCAGAAGTGACACCCAAGCCTTTTGTATTTTTTGAGACAGGGTTTTACTATGCAGTTCAGGCTGGTCTCAAACTCACTTTGTAGCCCAGGCTGACCTCAAATTCACAGCGATCCTCCTGCCTCAGCCTCTGGGATTACAGGTATGTGTCACCACGCCCAGCTGTGTAAATTCTTGAGAAAGCAGAACACAGTGCACTGAGCACCATGGAGAGGATGAGCTTGTCCCCAGAGGCTGACACCTGGGACATGGGGACGAGGAGCCCACACCACTTCCCTGGAGGCTGTGAGGGGCTGGCACCATGGCCTGTCTTCTCCCTGTGCCTGGCTCTGTGCACATGCAGAGTTCACAACCTGCACTTTCCATGCCGCCGTGGGCTGGAAGGGGTTACAAGTCATTTACATTTTCTTTTCAGAAATATCGTTTTTATTGGTAATGGAAAAATAAGATTTGCTGTTCTCCAGGGCAGGGTGGTCACCTGATGGGCACCTCCACCAGGTCATCACTCTCTGCATCGGTCTCCGTGTCATGCTCCTTGTCCTCGATGGCTGGGTCTACAGGAGGCGCCTCCTCACTGAGCTCCCTGGGGGCAGACAGCACCGAGCCCGAGTGTCCTTCTGTCCTCCTCGCCTGGGGACTCAGGTCCTCCCTGGCCACCCGGAGTCCTCAGTGCCAGCCCCGTCCTGGGAGGAGGCCCCGTCACGGAGCTGCTGGGCCCTGCGGCTCCTGCACCTGTTCAGCCAAGCACCCTGTGCAGTGAACACACTGCGCAACTGTGCCGGGCAGAAGCGTTTGCTCTCCCCGTGCCTCTCCCATCGCCCCTTCCCACTGAGTCTCCTGTGCGCCCTCTGGGGTGAGGGAGCAAGGGTTTCTGTCTTCCTGGCCAAGTTATCCTACAATGGAGTCCCATGAAGCACATGGCCAGTGCCAACTAGTAGAGCCGTCTAGCGCAGAGGTTTTCATGCTGAGGGCCGTCACTCAGGGAGAGATGGGCAGTCGGTTTCAAGGACACAGCTAGCACCAAAACACAAGATGTCCTTCGTGAGCCAGGACTGGTGGTGCACACCTGTAATCCCAGCACTCTCGGAGGCTGAGGCAGGAGGGTCACTAATTCACGCCCAACCTGGGCAGTTCAGCAACTTGGTGAGGCTGTGTCTCAAAACAAGACAAACAAAAAACATGGCCAAAGGAGCCCTTTTGGGATGAGCAGGCAAGGAGCCCATGGCTGTCACCAGTGTCACGCTGAGGCCGCCACACAGCTCGAGCCCCTCCTCCTGGCACTTGGGAGCAGTGCAGCAGGCCGGGCAGGTCACATCCCCCAGGTCCTGCCCAGGCCTCTTCCGCTGTGCGCTCCCATCGCCGTGGCCAGCCCCACCCTGGCTGTGCCCCCGGACGCCCCGTTAGGCTCTTTTACCTCGAGGACACTTGCTCGGTCGCCCAGGCTCTTCGGTAACTCTGGGAAGAAAACGCCATCCTGAGTGTCGCCCGCCACGGCTGCCGTCTCCTCACGGGCTCGTTCCTTGGGCACATCCTGCTCTCCGGGGCCGGGACCCCGTCCTGTTCTCCGCCTCTGCCGCAGCCCACGCTAGTTGGGTCTCGTGCGCAGCTCGCACTTAGTTTGTTTTCTCTTGTGGCACTGGGGATCGAACCCAGGGCCTTCACACCGAGCTACATCCCCAGCCCAGTTTTATCTTTTTATTTTGGGACAGGGACTTGGTAAGTTGTTGCCCTGACTGGGCTCAGACTCAGAACCCTCCTGCCTCAGCCTCCGAGAGGGCGGGGATGACAAGTGTGTGCCACCACTCCACCAGTTCACAGGTCCTGTGACTCCCACGCCCTGGGAGGCTCAGGCAGGAGGACTGGGAGTTTGAGCCCAGTCTGAACAATTTAGCAACTTCAATAAATGCTGCAATACTAAGACAGGATCGGAATGTAGCTCAGTGCAGAGGCCTTGTGTTCAGTACTCAGCATCACAAAAATTAAGTAAATAACACAAAAAATAAAGCTCAATCAAGAAAAGGAGTAGGATGCCTGTCATTCCTGGTACTGTTTATCCTTATCCAAAGGTCCTAATCAAGGCAGAGAAATAGCTGGAGCCTTAGAAGTCAGAAAGGAAGAGTGAAAACCATCACTGTCTGTGTAAGCGATGCAGGACCACCAGAAGCCCAGGTGATTCGTGCTGGCATCACAGAGGAAATGCCTGGCAGGAAACAGGGTGCTCGCCCACCCAAGGCCAGCGCCCTTCTGGGTTCCGCCTACTCCCTGGAAAATGCGAGAAAGGCCTTGGGCAAGCCGCAGTGAACGCGCAGCAGACAGCTGCATGGGGAAAGGCCTGAGTGGGCCAGCACAAGCGCTCCCGAGCGCCTGACGGGATGCCGCCTCCAGCGCCCCATGCGGATGACAGCTCACACGCAGCCCTGGTTGCATGCGAGGTGGGTTTTCTTCTTCACAGAAATGACCAGCTGACACTTGGCAGGGGACGGACGTGGG
Organism: Dasyprocta punctata; assembly: GCA_004363535.1. Lineage (NCBI taxonomy): Eukaryota > Metazoa > Chordata > Mammalia > Rodentia > Dasyproctidae > Dasyprocta > Dasyprocta punctata. Next base: position 7,795 of record RJWM01050674.1, read on the forward strand.
AGCAGCTCCGGTGTACATGAAGGAGTGGTGGACGCTTGGCCGGGCTCTGCGGCACGGAGGCGGCCCCCAGTCCGGCCGCATCCTTCCTGCTCCTGCCGCCGCCAACCGTGGCGTCTCTCCTGGGAGCCGCCTCTACCATGCTGTCTACCGTGGCTTTGGTTCTCAGAGCCTCGCCATGGCCACGGGAAATGGGGACGAATGTGGCAGAGGGCCCGGGAGAGCTAAAGAATTCAGGGGAGCTTCATGAAGGAAGAACTGGAGTGGGCTCATGAGGGTTCCTGGGACTCCACAGGCAGGCGAGGTGGGGAGGTTTGGGGGGCAGAGGCGCTGGTGCAGGTAGCATTGGGTCCCAGGGCTGCGTGGCTGTGGGAAGGGTCGGTTACTAGCAAAGATACCCGCTGGGGGACTGCAGCGGCAGCGTGGAGACTGTCAGCTTATTAAATTAGTCCAGTGATATTCCAGCCTCGGCTGTGGGGAAATGAGGTAAACCACTGCACAATCCAAAGGGGAACTGAGGCGAGGCCCGGCTCAGGCTACGGTCTTGGGACCACTTTTGAGCAGCACAGGACGGAGCCCTCAGCTGGGCTCAACCGCACCTGGAAGCCCACGCCTCATGCCCCTGGACGGAGTGTGGCCATGCTTCTTCTCTGCAGGGACAGATGCTCGGGGTGGGGGTGGGGGGCTCCTGAGACTGGTGAGGACCCCAGGCTGCAGAGAAGTGTGCTGCCACGTCCGCTCTGGCTGCCACACCTCCCTTCCCAGGACGGGTGAGCCAGAGTCAGCTCGGCCTCTGCTGCTCAGGGACCCCGGGGTGTTCGTTTAAAGTCTCACTACTACACTTTTCAGTGAAAGAATGGGACTCAGCTCAGTCTTAGTGGCTGGAGAGGGGCGCTGGGAAGGGGGCGGAAGTGGTATGGACGTGCAGCTTGTGCCTTCCAAATCTGCTACCAGGGAGGACGTAGGCAGCAGACAGGAATCAGTGGTTCTTACCTTCATGACACACAGGGCGACGATGACCGCCATCAGCACCACGGACAGGGCTGCCAACCCCAGGATGATGTAGATGTAGATGTATGTGCACTCAGGAACATGTCTGAACTGGAAAAAAACCCAGGACAATACTGATTAAACAGCCAAGGCGCTGACTGTCCCACGAGCCCTGCCCCGTCCCTAACTACGCCGGGCTCCGGCGCTCTGTCTGCTGGGCAGGTCCCTTCTTTCTCCCCAGCAGCGAGGTGGGATCACTGTCTTGGTCAAGGCCACGGGGCCGGGAGAAGTCAGGGGCCAGATGTTGCACACAGACCCCCCGGCGGGGTCCTCACCATCCTTCGCTCCTGCAGCCCCTTCGGCTTGCCCTGGGCCCTGGTGCCCTCGCTGACAGGGGCGGCTGTGCCCAGCTGCTCCAGCTCCCCCTGGGCCTGCGACACCTGGGCTTCCTGCTGCTCACTGAGCAGCATCAGCAGGCGGCGTGTCCTGGAGATGAGCTCGGCGCAGGGCCGGGGTGCAGGGGGCTCCGCACAGTCTGTTTTCCAGGTGCGGATGACGTGGGAAATGAGCCCTCTCAGGTCGGCGTCGGGGATGATCAGCCGGAGCCGCTGGTTCAGCTGAGTTTCCAGTCCATCGCTGGGGTCCAGCAGCACGGGAGAGGCTAAGTCCTCGGGCGGCGGGTTGGTGCCCACGGCAGAGGCTGCAGCAGACGCGCGCGGCCCTCCTGGCGCGGACAGGAAGCCTTGGGCAGGGGAGTCGATGAGGCGCCTCAGTGCCGAGAAGCGGGGCCTCTTTGCAGGGCTCTGGCCATGGTGCACATTTCCCCTGGGGAGCTGAGCACCTGGCCTGGCCTGGGCTGTTCCGAGGGCCCCAGGGGAGGGAGTTTCAGGCAGGCGCTGACTCTGCCGCCAACGCGAGGCGGGAGCGGCTTGCTGCATCCTGAGGACCCTGTCCTGCGCGTGCTCTATGACCCACATGCTGTGGGTGAAGTCTTCCCCTCTGTTCTTCACCACTGGCGGGGCCTTGGCAGGGGTAGAGGTGGGGGGCCTGCCCAGCAGGGCAGCCTGCAGGGAGGAGGTGGTGGCTGCCCGCTGTCCCTTTGTGTGGGCGGGGTTTCTGGCCAGGTTCCTGGGCCTGGGCGCCCCTGTGCCACTGCTCCAGGTCCGTGGCACTGGGGGCCCCAAAGCTTCTATAAGGGGCCGGACACCCCGCCTCTCCTTGACCTGCTGCTTCCACGTGTCCTTGAGCAGCCTTTTCCATGTGCCCTTCGGGTCCCTGAGCATCCTGTCCCCTGTCCACAGACTTCTCCTTCCACGCTGATGCTCAGCCATGCTGTCTTCCTGTGTTTGAACCCTTGCTAGTGTTCTGGAAGAAACTTGGGGTTGCAATTTGGTACCCAAAAGGCTGGGCTGCATAAGCGTGAGAGTTTCCTCTTTCTTCTTAACCTCTTTGATTTTTTTCTGAATTTCTGCATCCAACCAATTCTGGAGAAAATATAGCTTTTTAAATTTATTTTTGTAAATCAAATCATTGGATTCAGGCATAAAGGACTTCCTTATATTCTTTTTTAAAGTAGCCAGGTTATTGTCTCCCTCTCGTGCATTTGCAAAAAGCAGCCGAATGAATGGCAGCAGCGTAGCCTGCACCTCTCCCGGGTCTCCCTCCGAGAAGTATGGCAGGATGTAACTGAGTGCGCTGATCACGTCACTTTCGTCACGGAAGTCAAGCTGCCGGCTCACAAAGCCTGACCAGCTGGCGCTGCTTTGCTGGGAAGGCGACCTCGCAGGCTCGATGGTCAGCTCAGCGCTGGTGGTCCTTTTCCGGGCCTGGAACGCCTTCATGAGCGCCCCTTCCACGTTCCCCATGGCTGCCGCTTCAGCTGCCGGAAAAGGAGAGACG
>RJWM01050675.1:0-10678 GCA_004363535.1 Dasyprocta punctata
TTCTTCCTCTGTATAACCCACCTTCTGTATAGCTGATGGCCTTACAATGTAACCTAAAATGTTTAAACTCCCTTAGCAACCCAAGACGTCACCCAGCCCTCCAATCACAATGCCCTGAATTTGCCTTTGTACCACCCCACCCTTTTTCCCCATGAAAGCCCCGAATAATAAACTGCCTCCTAAACCTCCTAGGTGGCATTTCTTTCTGTGTTTTGTGCTTTCCATAACCTAACAATAGTTAGTACACTGTATACCATAATCCTAAAAAAATGGCCAAAATGTTACTCTGTATATAACTCAGAAACAAAAGTCTCTCTCTCTCACTAAAAAGACATTAGCACAAAACTCTCACTTCAGTGAACTAAGAGAAACTTCATATGTACCAAGCAAATTGGCATGCACACTGAAACATTTTTAAAACAATCGAATAGAGCATTTGGGGGAATAATTAGAATTTTTCCTTACTTTCTATTTCTTTGCCTTCTATTTTGCTCTTTATTTGTATGTGTATATATTTTGAATTTCTCATATAAGAAAAACCATGTGAAATTTAAACTTGTGTGACTTATTTCACTTAACATTTTATTCTCAAGTCACATCCATTTGTCTACAAATGCCTCAAGTCTATCTTTCTTTATGGTAGAGTGATACTGCATTGTATGCAAATACCACATTTTCTTTATCTATTCCTATATTGATGGGTATATAGAGTTTCCAAGATCTAGCTGCTACAAAGGATGTTGCTATGATAATAGGCATGCATGTATCCCTGTAAGATGGTGACTATAAATCTTTTAGGAAGATACTTAGAAGGAAGAAAGCTGGATCAAGTGGAATTTCTATTTTAGTTTTTTGAGAAATCTCTACAGTGATTCCTATAGCGGTTGTACTAGTTTATATTCCACCAAAAGTTAGAATGGTTCCTTTTCCCCTGCATTCTCCTCAGTGTTTGTTATTATTAGATTTTTTAAATGATGATAGTCATGCTTTCTGGGGTAAGATGGTATCTCAGTGTAGTTTTAATTTGCATTTCTCCTACGGCCAGTGATGCTGAACATCCTTTGTGTAGTTACCGGCCATCTATAGCACTTCTTCCGTGAGGTGTTCATGCACTTCGGCTGCCCATTTTTTGATTGGGTCTTTTATTTGGGGGGAGGGGGATCTAAGTTTTTTGAGTTGTTTAAATATTCCTGATGTAAGTCCTCTGTCTGAGGAATAACTGAGTTGTTTAAATATTCCTGATGTAAGTCCTCTGTCTGAGGAATAAGTGGGAAAAATGTTCTTCTATCCTGTCGATTATCTCTTCCCATTTTTTGTTTTCTCCTTTGATTTACCAGTGGGCGAATAGCAAGCCCGTGGGAAGGGCCGTAGGAGGAAATTTATCGTGAATGGGAACTTCGCTACCGGGCAGACCAAGGCCTGAGCAGACCGGTGTGCTGAGTTCAGCCCAGCGGCCCTGGACTGCCGTGGTAACTCCCGGCTTTTCCCCATGGACTCGGAGTGAAATGGGGAGACAGCCTGGGGGCTCCCTGCCCTCGCCTCTGTGGCCTGGCGGGAGCAATGGATGTAGACAGGACCGGCTGGGAATCTCCCCCACCGCCCTTCCCACTGACTTGCCGTTCCTCCACTGGCTGCCTGCAGGCGCGTTTCTCTCGCTTCACTTACTCTTCTCAGTCCCAGTCCTTCTGACTCTTGCCTGACCCTCTGCGCTCTCCCGCTGCAGTCCCAGAGGTCCCTGTGGCTCACCTCAGGCAGCCGGGTGTCCCTGGTTTTGGACGAATACCCTGGAGCAGCTCCTGAGCACTCCCCGCCTCCGGGCCCCCGCGACGCCTTCCCTGGGACTTCATCCTAAGACCTAAACCGAGCCTCTCAGCCTGCTGAGCTGACACCGACGCGCGCCCCCAACCCGTCCCCGAGTGTGAGCGAGATGAGAAGCATTCCAGGAACTGCGCACGGGTCAGGCATGGGTCATGTACGTCAGCCACACAAGGACGCAATGTGACAGCCGTGCTGTAATTTTGCGCACAGGGAAACCAAGCACGGAGGCGCTGCGTGACTTCCCCGGGTCATACCACGGCCTGCGCCGCGGCAGCCGTCTGCTGCAGCCTCCTGACCGCCTGCTCCTGAGCGTGGTTCTGCCGCTCTCTAAAAGTCTGGCCATTTCCAAGCGTCTTTACTACACACGCAAAGTGGTAGTGGCCAGTTCTTTCAGCACCACACAACTGGAGGCTGACTGCCGCCCTTAGCCTGGTGTCTCCGTCCCCACACCTGGGGCTTAGGAGAACATCACAGCTTCCTTGGGCTCCTTTCACCGGGCCGGCTGCAGCGCCATATGTCAAGTGAATCTGGGTCAGATTGTTCTCGCGTGAACACCGAGTGCTAAAAATGGTGTAATTGGAAGTTTGAGCTAATTATGAAGACTTGAAAATTTTTAAAACGAATACTGGGGCAGAATGTGTTCTTTTAAAAGAAGACTGCTCTGTTTATTGTGAGTTGGCTTTGACTTCCAAAATTCCTGATCAGCACCAGGAAATAATTTCTGGGTCATAATGCAGGTTTACTTTATAAATAGAATTGTAATAAATGATTCACAAGAGCTAAAATAATCTGGATTAATTCATTCCACTCATGTATAAGTCATGAGTGAGAGAAGTATTTGGATTCGCACGGGCAACTTATTATCATCTAGAATTATGGATTGCAGTAATTATCGTATTTTATATATCCTACCTTTCCTCCCCAGCCAGGTTAATCATAATGGAATTTAAAAAGTAAACTCCCTCTTATTTCACAGATGAAAAAGTCCACACCAAGCAGCTGCCTGGCTGGTGGAGGCCGCGCTGGCCCTCAGCAGTGAGACTTCGGGCAGGACGCACAGAGGCCCCAGCGCGCCACCCTGGCCCTGTGTGTGGATTCACTGGCAGGCACTGCTGTACCCGACTGGCCGTGTCTCCCGGCCACCACCTGTCAACATCGGCTCAATGGGAGTCTGCACCCCACACACGGGTGTGCTGTGGAACCAATCAAAATGTGAATTTGATTTGCTTACGCTGAATTTATACAGAGTCCGGCTCTCTGTACTAATGTGTCTGGAAGCTTGACGCTGACACTTGGGGCACCTCTGGGGATGGCAGAGGCCAAAGGCAGCTTGTATTATCATGAGGCCTCAATACATTTAGCGTAAAAATATTTGTCCAAGCTTTTCTTTTCCTGTTATGCACATGGTTTGGCTGACTCTGTGTAGTCAGTGCCTGTTTGCGGCACCTGATGAGCCCGGCCTGTGAGGAGCTGGCGCTTACACAGAACAGCTCCACTCCTTCTCACCCCCTCTGCCCGCCTCCTTCTGCCTCCCTTCATTTCTTGGTGCCCTTCCCATTTGCAAATATCGATCTCTTTATTTCCTATTATTTTTATTTTGCTTTTTATTTATATTTTGGGCTTGTCATAGGAGAGAACCCATGCAATATCTAACCTTGTGTGTCAATTTATTTCACCTCAGGTTATGTCTCAAGGGGCACTCATTTTTCTACAAATGCCTCAAGTTTATCTTTCTTTATGGCAGAATAGTACTCCACTGTGTGTGAACACCACCTTTGCTCTATCCACGCGTCTGTTGATAGGCATATAGGCCACTTCCAGGATTCAGCTTTTATAGGTTGTGCTGTTATAGGTGGGGTTTACATGTAATACACTCCTTAACTCTTATGGGAAGGTATCTACAAGGGGAAGGGCTGGGTAAAATGGAATTTCTGGTTTTGGTTTTTCTGAGGAACCTCCATTCTGATTTCCACAGTCTGTAAGCAGAATGGAAGGATGGGGAGCGGGAGGGAAGGAGTGGAAGAGAGAATGAAGCTGTGCTGTGACCTGCACCTGCTCCTCAGGAAGGAAGGTAACCATTGTGTACTACCAATGGCAAATGCATACCAAAAAAAATAAAATATTATACAAAAAAGTAAAAGCTCAATATCCATGGTAATAAGTGATTATTTTGAGAAACTAAGATTATGTGTGCATGTCATTAGACTTACTACAGTGGCAAATACTTTTAGAAATTATGAAAATATTTCTCTAACCAATGAGTTTGCTGAATTTTATGAGTGTATGCACTAAGATGTGTGATACACAATGTTTCACTTTCTAATAAAAAATTTTACTCCGAAACAAATCTTGCTACTACATTTCAATCCTTGAATTCTAAATAACTCCAAAATGAATGAAAAATTTCACGGGTTACCCTCTCAAGTGAATAATTCTATTCTCCATTTTGCATCAAACAAAAATGAGTGCGCCTTTACATACCACATGCTGCAGAGGGAAGAGCTCAGATGAGATTTCCAGTCTCTAGCCTTCTGCAGGAAAATGAACAAAATAAAACCAAAAAAGAGCACACTGCAGTGCCTGAAGAGTGCCTGCCGAGGTACTTAGAAGGACGTAAATGAGTTTTTAAAAAAATAATGGAAAATAGATTCAGTTCATAAGTAAATTTTATAACATTGCAGCACTAAATATGGAGATGTGTGATTCTAGAATAAAGTGACTCAAATATTTCCATCGGGTTCCACAAATAGCTGTTCTATAACAGTCTACTGAGTTCAGCAAGCTATAGACATATCCAACAGCCAGAAAATTAAACTTATTTATGAAAGAAAAACAAATATTTTATAGCAAAATAAATCAACAAAGTACATACGTTTCACATGTACATGCAATCATGTTTGAATAGAGATGTTGGAGACCTGGGAAATTACATGGCATTACAATATTTCAATACCATGTTTAACATAAATATCCATGCATTTTAATACCCATCTGGATTTTGCTGATTTCAAAATAAGATTTCTACAGTGTGATTTTTTGTCTTCGGTTTAATGAAAGTTGTTTCCAACCGGAAGTGACAATCACTTCACAAATATAGATTTCTACTTGGCGCTGCTGTTTCCTAATTCAGTCATAATGTTCTTAACGGGGGAATTTTGACTCTACCAGGCTCCAATTTCAGCCACAGTGTGCCCAGGGCTGGGTGCAGTGCCTCCAGATATGTCCTCTACAAGGCTGGGGTGTAGGCACCGCACCACTGCTGCCTGCTAATAGGCGCTGGGGTGCTGCTCAGTAATCCGCAGGTTCAGGATAACCCAGAGCAGAGAACGGTCCACCCCAAAATGTCAGAGTACCATGGCTGACAGAACAGGACCAAACTGGAATGAAGATCAGACTGAACCTATGTGAATCTTCTGCATTCTTAAAATGTGTGCTATTCTTTCCCCAGTTAACAGATTCCAAGTTACTTTAAAAACCCCACTAATACTCTTAGCAAATTAGACAATACAGATTTCAAGGGAGACAGTTTTAGAGGAGGATATGATAGTTAGGGAAGTAAAATCGCATGCATTGCACTGCCAATTTTCTGACTATTATCTAACCACAGCAGTTCCCTGGGAAAGAATGCACCCTCCCATTAAAGTTATTGTGGGGGACACAATCCAGCCCAGCAGAATAGAAGGACACTTTTGTTCACAGCCTTAGCAACTCAGCACTTGAGGTATGGCTCAGTCTCAGAGAGGGGCTTCTGAGGAAATCTAGAGAACAGTACTTGGCTTTTCTTCTTCGCCTCGACAAACATGAAGAGTAGGATGACTGTGGAACCCATGTGGATATTCTGAAAGATGCGGCTTCTCAGACATACGGGATCTTGGATCATATCCAGTAAAGCCCTCCGTATGCTCACTGACACAGCTCACCGACTCCCAAGCCAACTGCAGAATGGGTGGATGAGGTCTATTTACAAAATGTGACTGAGACTGATTAATACTCATTTTCCTTACTGCATGTGTTGTGAATGCATCAGGTAACATGAGGCTTAACTCTCTGATAACGCATCATTACTGACCCATCCCCGAAGAAGCACTGACAAAAAAAATTGAAAATAAGCTTGAAAAACATAGAGATTGCATTTTTTCTTTAACTAGAGTGAAATTTGATGTTGATATACCACCTCCTATACCCACACACATGGAATTCCTGGCCAAAATATCCACTTGTCGTATTTCATGACTATAATAGCTATTTTAAAAAAAACAACAAACATAAATCCTCACATAATAAATAGATTAGGTGAGCAATGAATCTTTAACAATTACTAAAGTAGATGCTCCTCAGTGAAGCCATGGCAAACTTCAGGCTTATCTATACTAATGCCTTCAATCCTCCCTCCGTCCAGACATCCAGGGAAACGAGAGCCAGGCTCAGACACCTCAGGGTTAAACATTTACTGACTTTGGGAGAAGGCGTCCCTTTTCAAATAGAACTTAAGGAAATTCACTAAGACATTTCCTAATTTAAAAAAAATAGCACTTTTAAATACAAGATCTATGACAGCACGAAGGAGGGAGTGATTTAAAGTGGGGTTGCTGTGTGGAGCAGCAGAGTGAGATCACAGTGGGTGCTGGAAACAGGTCACTGAAGACAAGTTCAAGGGGAACAGAGGGGCTCTGTAGACTAGTGTGCTGAGAGTTCTATCGGATACAGTCCAAGACCAGGTGTTCCTGAGGGAGAGCTGAGTTCCTGAGGCATTTTGTAGACATGAACAAGTTGATTATAACATTTGTACCAACAAAGATGCAAACAAATTGCAATGGCCAAAGCAACATGAATAAAGGAGAAAATGGAAGCTTCAGACTACTCAATTTTAACTCTTACCAAAAACTGCAGTAGTCAAGACAGTGATATTGCTGAAGGAACCGACACTGATCAGCAAAACGAAATAGAGAGCCAGGCAACTCGACAGAGGAAGGATAATCTTTTCAAAAACTCAATATAAGAATTGTAAATTCATATACAAACAAACAAAATGAACTTCATACAAACCTTCCACTTTATACCCTGCAAAATTAACTCAAACCAACGATAGAATTAATTTAAAAGGTGAAACTACATTTTTTAGAAAATACAGAGATAAAGTTTACACTTTGCATGAGGTAAAGTTAGTCTTTACAAGGCGTGATCAGAAACATGGTGAGTGTCATCCAAACAGGCAGGGTCGCAAAAGCACGGTGCTGTGTTTTCATCCACCTTATTTACCAAATCCGGTGCCATGTGACTCCTAGCTGTAGAAGATCACCTGCAAAACTCTCCTTGAATACAGAGCTATGAACCCCACTTTGGCTAAGCCTGGCCCTATGTCCGTGTACTGAGAGCTGGCTAAGCTATTTCCTTTCCCTTCAATTGGCTTTAAGCAACGTAAACAGGGCTGGTTGAGGAGCTGATGCGTAATCGTTGAAGCCAGATGACAGTCGCTGTTTCCTCGCTTTCAGTGTCTCCCTAAACGGCTGAGCCCAGTAGGACACAGAGCCACACAGCTCCAGGGCTGTCAGCTGGGTTCAGCCTCAAGATAAGATGCTATGACTTCCCAGGGCAGAACAGGTTTGCACATCAGAACAGAAGCACCAGACTTCCGGACATTAAATGCTACCGCAATTGTGTTATGCAGATTGATATTTCTGCATACTCTTCTCTCTGCATATTGCAGAAGTGCTTTCTGGCCTCTTAGCTAACCTAGCTCACAGTACTCATGTAATTCCTGCCCTCACCCTCTAGCCACACCCTTCTTCATGAATTAATAAAATCTGGGTTAGACCCTGGGTGGAGGTCTTTGTTTCAATAAACCTTCATCCAGGTTGGACTCAGGACCCCTTGGCCTCCCATAATTGCGCATATGTCTTAGTGTCTTTATCCTCACTGTGAGTGGCACTGGAAGTGGTCAGTTGGAATTAACTCACTGGAATTCCATGTGATTGCAAATATGAACTTCCCAGACTGGGACGAGGACTAGAAAAGTGCCCACTATACCTAGGTATTCTCCAAAGTCTAAATGATTGTGAAAAGTAAGCATTGTGAATCAATCAGGACACTGAGACAGCCCAGCGAAAGCCACTCAGGAGAGAGGACTCCCAGAGCTGCTGCAGAAAGCGGTCAGAACGATCGAGATGGATTGAGTATGTTTAAAACGAAGGGAAGGATTTTGAAGGAGATTCATGCCATGCGTTGTTTACTGTGATAATTTTTAGAAAATATAGACATTCACTGTATTTTCCAAAATCACCTCATATAAGAGAGAAGAATTGAGTGAGACCCTTCGCTGGTGGCAGCATTCATCTAGGACAGTGCCAGGCCCCACGTGGACGTCTTTGGCTAATCCTGTGTGAAGAATGGACTTCAGCGGGCTTGAAGGTGGCTAAGGGAGGACTGCACCTGGGAGGTGACCTTGAATGCGCCCCTCTCACTACAAGCGCCTACTTATTGTATACAAACCACACTTTAGAACAAATGGAATACTGAGCTTCCCAAAGAAAAGCAAGGCTGGGTCCCGGCTCTCTGGCCACACAGACCCTGCACTGCGCCTGAGGCTCCCGGCATGCACCGCACTTCCTTCAGCGTGCGGCTCCGCTCCACGGCTTTCTCACCTTCCAGCCCAGGACAGGAAGTGCCCTGTCCCCCGTCAAGGTAACAACCCGGACTCCTGTTCAAATGGCAGGTGAGGAATGGTCGCTTCTCTCCCGAACCTGATAACTGAAAATACAGGGAAAAAACTACAAGCGCATCCAAAGGAAATGTGGGCAGGGGTCATTGGTGGAGGGTAAATTTATCAAGCACTTGGGAGACAGAAACCAGATAGAAGAAAACAGATGGATGAATTGCACTACAAAATGGTCTCAGCAGCCTGAGTCAGGGACCCATGTGAGTAACATCTTTGTGAACCTCCTCCCGAGGAACACAACTCAGGATAACTCCTCAGGCATAAGCAGAAGCAACAGCGAACTCCTGGAGTAATTCTTCGAGGATGCCCTCTGGAGAACTAGGACCTGACACGAAGCCCACTCATTGTTCATACTCCAGCTCACCCCTGGCTCTTCCTCATCATCACAAGTAACTCCTGCTGGCTAGCAGGTCTACCAACACTAACAGGGCTGCTACTCAGATTGTCATCTTCTTCATCTTAAATGTGAGCCATTGAGGAGCCAATTATTTTAAGAAGCACTGTGACAAGCTGGATGTGATGATACTCAGGAGGCTGAGGCAAGAGTATCCTTGGGAGTTTGAGGCCAGCCTGGGCTACATAGTGCATTCAAGGCCAACCTGGACTGCAGAGTGAGACCCTGTCTCAAAAAGTCAAAATAAATAAATAAAACCCTACTGTAATATGAAGGTGAAGTTCAAGATAAACAAGCAAGTGAGTAACTAAATGAATAGCCTAGTATAACTCAAGGAATAGAAAATAACAACAAACAGCAAGTTGTTGATTGGGAGGTACATGGCAACAAAAAATAGAAGAGGAAAAGACAATTGACAGGAAAAAGATAAAGAACATAGGCTATCGATACAGGAGGGCCAACTTACTTTTGTGTAGCAGTTCTCAAAAGCAAGGGACATACAATATCAAGCATGAAGCTTATAATTTCTGAAGCTGCAGGACAGAAGTGTTTGCATAGGAAGTCACCATGGCAAAGTTAGAAGGCTTTGGCAGCAGAGAAGGCTGCACCCTGCATGGCCCAGATGCTCCTGCTCTCCCAGGACCATGCACAACATCACTCGTATTTGTGTTCCCCAGGCGCCCTGGCATCTCTGTCTTCGCTCACCTTCTTCTCTTCTCCATCTCCATCATTATCTTTCTTTGACGCCTGAGTTCAGGTGACCCATTCAGGGACCTCTAAAAATCAGAGAAGCATTTGAAGAGAAGAACTTGGGTTCACAGGTGACTGGCGTGTGAAGAGACACGGCCACCCTGCCAAGCCGATACTGGGAAGTGAGCACAACGTAAACCTCAGTGGAGTGAGGCTGAGTTGGGGGCCTTTCATCAGGAAATCCTGAGCAGTGCCTGAAATAGGAATTGGCACCTTGACTCCAGCTTCTGATGGAATAAAAATGTCTAGTACGTGGCCCTGGCATTGTAATAGAGCATGGTGCTCAGCCAGGAGTGCACGGGAAGCTCACGCTATGCAATGGGAAGACATCTGGTTAGGATATAGATGGACGTGGACATTGGTTCAGTGAACCACGCTTAACCACATGGTACAAGAAATAAATGCAACCGGGCGAGGTGGCGCACGCCTTTAATCCCAGCACCCAGGAGGCTGAGGTAGGTGGAGTGCTGTGAGTTCAAGGCCAGCTTGGGCTACAATGCGAGCGCAAGGCTGACCTGAGCTACATAGTGCGACCCTTCCTCAAAAAACCAGGGCCGGGAGTTTGGCTCAGTGGCTTAAGCACCTGTCTGGCAGGTGTGAGGCTGTGAGTTTGATCTCCGGTGCCAAGAGAAAGAAAGAAAGAAAGAAAGAAAGAAAGAAAGAAAGAAAGAAAGAAAGAAAGAAATGCAGCATAGATGAACCTGCGTGACACTATGTGAAGTGAAATAAGCCTCAAACAGAAAAAATAAATACCACACGTTCTCATTCATATGCAGAAGCTAAAGAAATCTGACCTCATAGAAACAGAGAGTAGAATTGTGGGTACCAGAGTCTGGGAAAGGTTGAGTAGGGGCCTGTAGGGAGAGGTTGGTTAAGAGAAAAAGTGATAGGAGGAGAAAGTGCTAGTGTTCTTTAGCTCAGTAGGGTGATGACAGCTAACAATAATTCACTGTACATTCCAATATGGCCAGAAGAATCCTGAATGTCCTCAACACAAAGAA